>CM042445.1:18411026-18696026 GCA_023631565.1 Gymnocephalus cernua
TAAAGAGGAGTTAAAAGCAATAAAAACATCCATGGAGGTTGCTACACGGCAAATATCTATCCAGGAGAGTATGTGAAAGTGAATTTAATGTAATATACATAACATGTAGACATAGAAATATGTTAGGCTGTAATCACCTGGTCCGATGCCTACTTTGATGATGTCAGCGCCAGCCAGGATTAGCTCCTCTACCATCTCTCCTGTGACCACATTTCCTGCCTGAGCAGCATAAAAAAATGTTTTATTGATTACTTATCAAAGAAATGTTGACATGTGAACATCCATTCCCTTTTTTCAGCCCCACAGTTTAAAGGCAGACATCTACTGACCATAATAGTGTGAGAGGGGAACTTCTCCCTGACGTCTTTGACAAAGTGAACAAAGTGTTCGGAGTAACCGTTGGCCACGTCCACACAGATAAACTGCAGCTTTGGCACGGCCGCCAAAATAGCTGAAATCCTGTCAAAGTCCCCTTCCCCGGTCCCTGTGCTAACTGCTACACTCTGGAAGATAAACAGAGAAGAGAATGACTTGTGTTACAAAAAAATGCCACAATAAAAAAAAACTCCCTGGAATAAAGGGTTACATAATAATTAATGAACAATTTGAGTACCTTCAGGCATTCAGGATTCTGTTTTCCAAACTCCACCCAGTCATCCACGGAGTAATGTTTGTGAATCGTGGTGAAAAGAGTGAACTAGTGGAAGAGAAAAAGAAAAACAGAGTAACTGTGAGATATTCTAACAGCGAGTGAGCGATGTGGTGAATGAAAAAAAACAACAACAAATAAATCAATATATTAGTGAGTTTTTTTAATCTATGAGGTGCCTCTTATCTTTCTGTGAGTTAAAAGGCGAAGAGGACCCGGAATTATGACATGCAGCAGTTTGTGTCATTCATTATCATTATATGGATATAGACAAAAATGCTACAAATAAGCCACCAATAAGTTCTGGCACCTGGGAACCATAATCGGGAAAGGTTTGATCACCTCACCTATCAGCCTACATCGTAATATAGGGATTATTAGGCATTATAGCGTCCACTGCTTGGAATACATTTACGTTCACTTAGCTGACTCCAAGACTGTACAAGAGAAAATTATAAATAAGTTACCCTATGTGCTCTGTAAAGCCCTTTGTGAAATAATAAGTGATTCATACACATGTAATGCGTAACTTACCTGGTGCAAAGCCAGGGCCATCTCAAAGGTCCCCACGGTGTCCATGTTTGCAGCGATGATGGGGATCCCTCTGTAGCTGCCCTTGGAGTTCCTGAAAGTGTAGCTCCTCATTAGGTCTACCTGTGAAAGGCAAAAACAATGTGACATTAGTGTAGTTAATACTTTTATAGATTTATTTAACTAACTAGGAAACCATTTATTTGAGACATGATCCACAATGTGTTACTACAGTCACAGGAAAGCAAGAGCCTATGTTTTGTAGGTGCAGGTTTGTGGCTAAAGGGTCACTGCTTGAATTCACTAACCAGCTGGTTAAATGTGAATGAGGGCCTAGGGCGTTATTGCCACTGGGGACAGGGGAGACATGTCCCCCCGACTTTTCAAAATCGCGTTTGTGCCCCCCACCCACACACACACCCACACACACACACTTTCAAATTCGTTTGATATTATTTTAAGTCTCGGTGATTGGCCCCTATTTTAAACAATAAAGAAAGTAGTTTAGTACTATTCTTTCTGGATGAATTATTTATCATTAAGACATCTTATACACAGTTTAGTACTATTCTTTCTGGACGAATGTATCATTATGGTCAACTTAATTATTTTCTGGATTTTAGTCCCTAAATTCATGCAGAAATGCAGAAAATGGGATTCAAATAAAAAATGCGTTTTTGGCAGAGGACCACCAGACCCCCTATTTTGTGCCCCCCCCCCATTTCTCAAATCAAATTTACACCCTTGATATGGGCTAATACCTACCTATATACTATTTTTCTAACAACGTTCGAAAAGAGGCCCGTAACCTCTGTGTTATTTTGGATTCTGCAACGCCTTTATTCTGGTATCAGCAGACGAAACATCCAAAGACTGCAGCTGGCACAAAACGCTGCTGCCAGGCTTTTATTTGCACTAAGCAGGTGGGTCTTGGGCAAGACACTGAACCCCAAATAGCTCCTGCATCGGTATGTGAATGTGTGTGAATCATGTTTATCTGATGAGCAGGTGGCACCTTGTATGGCAGCCTCAACCAGAGTGTATAAATGTGTGTGAATGGTGCCTGTAATATGTAAAAGCACTTTGAGTAGTCGTTAAGACTAGAAAAGCTATATAACACACATACAGTCCATTCTAAAGTGACTACATCACACCAATCCTTGCTGCCCTTCACTGATTACCTGTGAGTTTTAGATTTTACTGCTTTTTTTAAGCCTTGAATGGTATGGCTGCTGCCTATACTATATGTGATATACTAATTGCTTATTAGCCTGATCGCTGCTTGAGATTCTCTGGCAGGGCCCTGCTATTGGTTCCAAGATGTCGACTTGTCAACAAAGGGGCTTTTGCTGTCCGGGTCGGTAAAACTCCCTGCCTGAGGATGTCACGCTGGCAAACTCATTATCGTTCTTTAAATCTCTTAAGTCTTAAGACTCCCTTTTATCTTTTTTCTTAACTGATATTTGTTGTGACTATTTATATTGTATATTGTTATATCTTGAGTCCTGGGTCTTAACTACCTCTATCTTTTATTGTAAAGCACTTTCTAACTTTGCTTTTAAAATGTGCTATATAAATAAATATATTATTTATTATTATTATTATTATTACTACTTTTCCCTACTTTAATAACTACCACATACCTATGAGGATTACCTTACCAGGAATAAGTAAAGGTTCAGATAATGGAAAAATCTGTTTTTACATCAGTCAGGTTTTCAACTGTATAGCATTACACCTACCTCGCTCCTTGACTTAAGTGTGCTCCTCTTTGGACGGAGGAGCACATCCTTGAAGTCCAGCTTGATGTCATTCTCAATGCGAGGCATTTTGGAAACAGGCTGTACAGGTTGTGTAACACTTTAAATGGAGCAGTTTGTCCTAGAATGAGGATCTGTGAAAGAGAGAGAGAGAGAGAGAGCTCAGCGTTTTGGATGACTGCTTTGTGCTGCGTCTTTTTTTTCGTTTTTAGACTTTTTTTCAGTTCATACACTAACATATATTGACCATTAAATGCCATTAACTAACGGTATATCAGGCAAGGTCTTAGCCTTAACTGTAATAACTATTTGGTGGAGATGTAATAAGGGTTTATTTAGACAGCTAGCGATTTCAAAAAAATCTTAAACGCTACTGAAAGTGATGTTGGTAATGCTACCGTTGGTATGGTTAGCTAGCTATGCATACTGAACCACAACGATCAGAACAGCGTTGCTTCTTCTTCTTTGGCCCAGATGTCAAAATTCAAGGTTAGCTATGCCGTTTAAAGTGTCACGTGTTGTCACATCAACTTGATTAACGTTAGCATTGCAAACAGTTAACGCAAGAAAAAGCTGTTAACTTAAGTATTATATTTAGCTAAATCAAGTATTTACCTTAAGGAAAGTATGGTTGATTTGTCTGTGCCGCTGTTTTTTTTTTCCACTGTGTGCGGGGGAAGCTTTACGGAGGCGAACACCAATTTACCTTGTAGTTTTCAAAGGGCTTTAGCTAGTAGGCGGTGCGCATGCAAAAACTACAATGCGAGACTCGCTTTATGACACGTTAAGCTGATGTCGTAAGGGTTATTTGAGGTATTCAGCAAACACATTTCGGTTAATTTTGTTGAGGCGATACTCACGCTAGTAGTATACATGTTTAGTGCAAATTCTGTTCTTTTCGGACGGTAAATAAAGCAAATTAGCAGTCCGAAATCAAGTTGAAGCGGAACCGTTGACGTACAAACAAGAAGGCGGTGGGATTCACTGTGGAACACAGGAAACACTCGTTTTCTTAATACACCCGTGATGAGAATCGAGTTTCCTGACAAGTAACCGTATTATCATTGTTGTATATCAAATCATAGATTTAGTTAAGATAATATCATACTACTGATCCTGCTCGCGTTTATTTTATAAAACGAGTCAACAAAGATGCTGATTAAAGTGAAGGTAAGGCAAAGCAAGTATTAGCCCAGTGGTTTAACAGTAAACACTTGAATAGTTACGTCCTATCTTTTTTGATTTGCTCAACAATAACCCTTCTTTTTTTTTTTAAATCTCAGACACTCACAGGGAAAGAGATAGAAATTGACATAGAGCCCACAGATAAGGTATAATTATCTTTTATTTTCCCATGTTTGCTGTATGCTAATAATTACCCTTTGATCAGTATATGTGTGTGTTTAAGCATGTTTTACATTCATTTCCATCCAGGTGGAGCGTATTAAAGAAAGGGTGGAGGAGAAAGAAGGGATCCCTCCGCAGCAGCAGAGGTTGATCTACAGTGGAAAACAGATGTAAGATTAGGATGCACTTTCTTTAACATATCTAGCCTTAATATTCTGGATTTTTGTTATTGTCAACATATCCCATGTAAACCAATAAACATCAACGAATTGATCCTCCTAACAAGTACTGCCTATGTGTCCAAAGCCCAATAAATCTTATTCCTCTGTGCTATAGACCTCCATTGTTGTCAAGAAACTATTACTAATACATCACTGAGCCGCACCGTCATGTTCCCTCATTACGATGAACAGAGGCACTGCAGTTTGCTTTGAGTCAATCCCACATACTATGCCGTCCTGGTGCTGTAAATACTCACTTCTGCACCAATCGGCAGCTGAAAATAGTCCCAAACAAATGGACTATTTACCCCTGTTTTAGTAATGTTTGTTACAAACTATAACATCCAGCCTTTATTTAAAATCCTCTATATTCTGGACCCGTTTTCAAAGAAATGTGTATCTTTAGTAGGACGATTTTGATAGTGGGATTTCTGCTGTCTGACACCTTCTACCCTGCATCCCCTTTGTCTTTATTCTCAGGAACGATGAGAAGACAGCGGCAGACTATAAAATCCAGGGCGGCTCTGTTCTCCATCTGGTACTTGCTCTGCGAGGAGGGCAGGTGCTGTGACAGGTACAGTATAGGCTCTCCCAGAAGCCTATACTCCAAGCCTGTGTTGTAGCCATCACTTGGAAACATGCCTTGGCTTTCTGTGATGCCTACACCAAAACGGATACAGCGAAGACATACAGCCGTGTGTTGCGGAGTCACCTGGTGGCATCGTAGGCAACACAGAGCCATTGGTAGAAAGAGATAGATCAGGTTCTACCTGTGGCAGCCACTTCCCTACAGTCAAAAAAAATGTGTTGGCTGCAAACACTCCACCCTCTGGCTGTAACATTGTCATGGCGAGACACTCCTCATGTTAAAGCTGCCCTGGCAGCAAAGGCAAAGATACTTTTCAGAATGAAATATAGCTTTGGCTAAAGATTTACAACCCAGAGCTAATTTTGGTGCTACAGAAAAAAAACTGTACTGTACAGCGTTCAAGTCATTCTCTGTTTCTTTCTGTGGCTCTGCATGTAAGCATCTATCTTTATTCCACTGAATATACAACAGAGATAGCTGTAGCTTAATATGCTGAAACCCATCCTTGGATTACAGTCTTTCACTTCAGATGGTGACTTTTCTGCTTCATCCATGTTTCAATCTGTTCCCTACAAAACGCTCCAACTCACTCAGTATAACTATCTGAGGCTACAGGGTGTATTAACATAGCAAATGTCATTCTCTCTTCTAAAGCACCCGTATAGCTCAGATTTGTGAAAGATGGACAACAGCATAGTTAAAGGAATATTTTGAGAAATACATATAATGACTTTCTGGCTGAAAGTTGGATGAGAACATTGATATTCTCGTCTAACTATCAGGCAGAAAGCGAATAAGAGCATTTCCCTAAATGTCAAACTAGTCAGGAAAACCTCCTGCCACTTATTCTAAATCATGCACCACATACTTTGCTTTACACCTGCTTCATAAGTAGACTGTCCATTCAGTAGGATAATGTTTTATATCATTTCATATGAATTTTATTTGTTAAGACCAATTTCTTTTTGTGCTGGTGGCACATTTTACTGTGCTTAAACAAGGAACGTGCCAACTATGGTCTTGTCTGACAATGGCCTCAGTTTCCGTGGATATTGTTCGGTTTGTTTGTGTGTTCAGAGAAGCAGCGTTTAGTTCTGGAATTGCTGTGTCAGCACCATATGACCCCCTCAGTGTGTACAGAATGGCTTGACATGGACCTATGTATGCTGTGGATTGGTTTGTCAGCAGAATAAACTTATGTTAATGCTGAAAATTACACTTTTGTCATTCTTCATAAATTCATTTACAATTTTCAAAACAGCTGTACAAAGGAGACGTGAAAAGTCTTACATCGTTTTTCTTTTTTATTCTTGTCATACACTCACTACCAATATGTACATTTACATTTTTAACACAAAAATAGACAATTTGAGAGACACATCAATCAAATTGGCTCTCAGGGTGGTAGATAAATTGCAAATGGCAACTTAAATTAGAGACCAATGTGTACACACAGTGATTTAGAAATGGCATTCTTATTAGGCAGTGTATTGTAGTGCGATGATGGGTTGGTAGCTTGGTAATTGCTTAGATTACAATATAGAGACCTTCATATTTCCATCATATTGAAGGCCTGTTTTGGTCTGAATTACAGCAACAACTGGATGTTGCGGCTTATTAAGGAAACTTGAGCTGCAAGAAAGTAAGACAATCAAAACATCTTTAGATTTTAAGCAGTAAACAAGCAGGTAGAGGTTTAAGTCTGCATAGTTCACATTGCCCTATCACAAAGTTGCAGCATTTCATTTCTGAGGTGAATACATTTTCAGGTCTCATTTATGTACAGTAAGAGTCTTGCTGAAATATGTGAATTTCACTATGTTGCATGTTAAAAATTGAGTAATAAGAATTTAATCACACTCTTTAAAAGTATTGCAATGGAATAAAGATAAAGACAGGGAGCAGTTTCTCCTATATACAGTAAATGAGGCCCTGAATTACAAATTCACACCTTAGTCAGTGGTTTTTATTTGAGACAATATACAGACTTCCATGACGTGTGTATACTGTAAATACACAATAACCATACAGGCACAAAACACAACCATTGTACTTCTAAAGACATCCAAGACCCCTGTTCCCCTTACAGTTCAACAAAAGAAACCTTCACGATACTGGCCCAACTGTAATGATTCTTAGTAGTTAGAATGATTTACGTTAGATTTTGTCTTGGGATTGCTTGTAAGACGGGGACTCCTGAGGAAATAAATATCTAAAAGCACCAGTACAGACATGTAGTACTAACAGAGCAATCAGATCTGTTGAGTTGTTATGGCATAGAGTTTTTAGGCAAGTGTATTTAAGCAGAAGACAGTGGGGACGCCCTGAGACACTATTAGATTACAGAAAGACTGTGTTTATGTGAGCAGGAGTGTTGTTACTATATTATACAACATAAGTATAGATACATAACTATTACCAAACCAGACAGATTGGGTTTATTCAAGTGTGCATGTTCAGTTTTTGCTGATGCCTATACTAATATTGCACTAAATATCTCTTCTATTGAATTGTAAGAATTAAAAAATATTTTATGTGAAGCTCTAATTTCTACACCCTAAATAAAGAAGAAGAAAAAATGAAAACACAGCTAGATGTTAAGCTACAAAAGCACTTATTCCATAAAACATGTAAGACAATCAATGCCTCTTTAAAACTGTTTTTCACGCAGGCATTCACATGTGTCGGTGTAGGGGTTTGCACATTAACAATGCAAATGTGGTGGTGGACACGATCATGTCTTGCCTATTCATTTTAGTTGTCTATGTCCATGCTGGACTTGCACTTTTAACAGGTTAATTATCAGTGTAGTGTCCATACAAGAACCACTTTTTTTCTTCCTTCTTCCATAAAAATGTAAAACTACCCCAATGAGGATTAACCATCTCTTCATCAGTCAAAACAGCTGTAGTGACAATCAAGTACAGACTATATTCTAATAAAGGCAATTAACAAGAACTGATCACACATCAGCTTTCAGGTGTACGCAAGACACAAAAAAAATAGGCTGAGATGTATACGATGTTGAATTAAAAAAAAAGAAAGAATATCAACAAAACTAAAATTAAAATATTAATACTAAAAATAATGTGGCCAGTTAGCTCAGCTGGTAGAGTGGGCGCACATGTACAGAGGTTTATTCCTCGACGCAGAAGGTCCAGGGTTCAAGTCCAACCTGTGACGGTTTTCCTGCATGTCTCAGAAATGCCCAAAAAAACAAACAAAAAAAACATGACAAAGTCAAATGATATAAACAATTAACACTATTACAAAAAAAAAGAAGCATTTCGGAATCACAGTCACCTTCAAAACGCAGTACTACAGTGTACTTCACGGCATCGAATGACTTGTTCTGAATCTGATTTTCTGCATTGAGGATCAAAATACAGCTTTGGCGTGCTGAATGGATGACAAAGCAACATTTCCAATGTGTCAAAAACAAAACAAAGAAAAGGTGTTTGCGTAGCCATCACAGTAGAGTAAGAGTCTTTTGATAAAAATACAAAAAAATGAAATGATGCTCTTACAGTAGGAGTGTGCAGGGAGTGAGTGGAGGAAGAGAAGCGGGATGATGATGATGCTGATGATGATGAAGAGTAGTACATGTGTCTGTTTGAGCATGTATTGAGTAGTTGGAAGGTGCTAACCTTCTTTATTGCACTTTTGAAAGACCCCAGACAAAAAAGTTTGACGTCATATAACTCTACATACCTCATGTTATATTTGGCACCAAAATTATTGATTGATACAAAACCAGATACAAATATTAAAGATAAAGTGTTGATCAGTAAATCCACTATAAACTGTGGTGTATGTTTGCATGTGTGTTTGTGTGTGTGTACGCACCCACGTGTGCGTCTGCATATGTCTGTTTATTTTGAGGCAGGTGGGAGATAAAATCTTTAGCAGTCCGCTGACTTGTGGTGGTCTACGTCCGCCTTGGACAGAGGAGACATGGCCTCCTTCATTTCCTCTCCTTCCTCTCCGCTCCCACCGCTGTTACCCATGTCGGGATAAACCACCACGCAGAACTTCTGGCCCAAGTACGTCATCTTATCTAGAAGAAGAGAACAAGTTTTAAATGACATATGACACAGTATGCATGTAATGTATGATGTATGTTAAAAGAATACTTCATACTTAATATTCATTTTCTTGCCAGAAGTGAATTGCCTTCTGGCTCTTGCTCCATACCGAGTATACAGACATAATATTCTCAACTAACTCTTTGCAAGAAAACAAATAAGCAAATTTCCCAAATAGTTGACCTATTCCGTGGACTTGCCTGATGGCATAAAATGTATTTGAGGTTCTAATAATGTCAAACATTTCATTACAATAAGCTAACTTACTAACGAAGGCGTCAAAGCACTGTGGCTTATTGTCCCAGTAGACTCCCAGGAAATAGACTGGGACGCCAGTCAGCATGATGGCCAGGCCGATGCCACACACCACGGGTTCAGAGTAAAGGGAGAAGATGAGCAAGAAGGCCCAGAAAATGAGGTAAATGACCGGCCAGATGAGGCTGATCTGGAAGGTAAGGGAGAACAAAGCAACAACGTATTACACTCATTTGACAGTTTGTATAATATTTCTTCTTTTTGCATCTGTCTATTGTGAATTTTTGTATGAAGTGTGCTTTTTATGGCTGTTTTTATGAGACAAGACCAAGCTAAAAGAGGAGCAAAAACACAACATAAACACACCTTGATTGGTCGGTGCAAGTCGGGCTGTTTAATACGAAGGACAATCTGCCCGGCGACAGTGACTCCATAGAAGAGGTAGTTGATGAAGCCCACATAGTTGATGAGGGTGTACATGTCGCTGGTGCACAGCATAAGCAGGGTGGACAGGCACTGGAGGAAGAAGAAGGAGGAAAGGAGGGTCAGAGGCAGGAAGTTTGATCACTTGTGGTTGGTCTATCTGTGTATCACGAGAGACAGAACGTGACTTATCTGAAGGAGGTAATATACGAGTTGTAGTGTAGTGGTGAGAGCGGTACTCACAGTGAAGAGCAGAGCAGGGATGGGAGTGCAGCGTTTCACATGAATCATGGCCAGCAGACTGGGGAGGTGGCCCTCTCTGGCTCCAGCAAAGAACAATCTGTGAGAGACAGCGACGCAATCATTCAGTTATTGGATGTACAGTATTTAAGTCGACAGTACATCCACACTTTTTATGATGAAAATGAAATACTAGAAAGTGTTATGGAGAGGTTTAAGATGAAGGAGGCTAGATAATATATTCACTGCAATTATTAGAGGTGCGTTGTTGGCAGCTGATGCATTGCCCACACATAGTAGATCCCATCTAATCAAAGCTGTCGAGCCAACTAACCTGGAAGAGGTAAAGAGGGAACCGTTGACTCCCCCGAATGTGGAGAGAGCCACAGAGATGGGCATGATCCACGACATGACTCCCAGCAGCTTCTCACCAAACGTCTAGAAAAGGAGGAGCGGGAGGATGGAGGTTAGAGGTTGGACGAAAGGAGGCAGACACACAGAGTAAGCCCTGACTGCAGTATGCAGATCGGGGAGTGACTCAACGTGGGTGGAGCTAAACGTTTGACTCCGCCCACTTGCCCAATAGCAGGAAGAATGTGTGTCTGAGGAAAAAACACAGGACTTTCACCTCTTAATACATCCATGCTTTCACCCCAGAGACCGGGGCTTGTTTCCCGCAAGTCACGTTTGCTTTCCCCGTTGTTGTTTTCCTTCACCCAACCTTCCATTGCTGTCTCGCGTCCCCCAGAGACCGGGGCTCGTTTCCCGCGGTCATGTCCCCCAGAGACTGGGGCTCATTTCCCGCAAGTCACGTTTGCTTTCCCCGTTTATATATATATATATATATATATATATATATATATATATACCTCGCCATCAGATGGCGCCCACGCGGAGTCAAACGTTTAGCTCCACCCACATTTAGCCCAACCCCGATCTGCGTACTGCAGTCAGGGGCAATTGGACACACAGGCTGATGGTAAGATGCTTACTTCACCATTCACTCACTAGAGGGAGACAGAGTCGCTCTACTATCAAGGTGTGTGTTTGACCATCCTACGTCATGCGCTGAGATACTCACCACGGCAACAGCGTTTGAGGCGAGCAGCTCCTGGGGACTCATGGCCGTGACGTAGGCGATGTTGGCAAAGACGTAAACAAAGGTCACGAGGGGGATGGAGATGAAGATGGCACGAGGAAGATTCCTGGTAGAAGACAGAAACAGCTATGTTTAGAAGACAGAATGAGGAGGAAAGCTTAAGAGAAGGGGGCACGGGGAGGATTTAAAGAAGGAAATTAAAAATGGTAGCTTAGGGGAAGTGAATTAATGGATACCAATATTATTAAAAACTTGGGATTATTTAAAAAAACAGAAAATGCAGAGGAAATGAAGATATAAACCATTTTATTCTACCAGTTTGTTTCTAGGTCAGTGGCACTGGGGATGATGGTGAGAATTGTCTCATGCTAAGTGAAATACATTTCAGAGAGCTTTAAGAAAAAGAATTAAACTAGGAAGCTTAGCCGGTATGCAACTGCTAAATCACTGAAATAGCTACTAGCAGCTTTAAAAACAGCTATATTCCTATCCTATGGCTATGAGCCATTCAGTACTGTGGGAAGGTGGTTTTCTAAGCAACAAAATATTTCTAGAGATATGAGAAGCAGAATAAAGCGTCTTACACATAGGGGTCCACCAGCTCCTCTGTGACGTAGTTGAGGAAGTTCCACCCTCCGTAGGCGAAGGAGCCTTGTAGGAAAGCTAAGGCTATCAGACCCACATCATAGTCCTGGAAGGGCTCGAAGGCATTGGCTGGCTCAAGCCAGTAGTAGTCTCCTACAGGAGATAGATAATGCAAATGTTTAGGTGACATTTTAATTGGCAGCGTTTTATAATATCAGAAAATGTCTTTTCATCCTAGTTCGCCATCAAAATTGTCTAATTAGTCAAGGTTTTCTGCATTCCTTATGTACATTTATATGGCCTTTCCTACCTAAATAGGTCTTTCCTGAGAATTTGTCTTGGGTTTGCTAATGTTGTTTAGCTTTGGGGGTAAACAAACCGGTTTCCATTTAAGTTTTGGCCTTGCTGTGAGGGAACCCAGCTGAAAACCATCATCTAATGCGATCAGTGTGTGTAAAACAAGTTGTAAAAGACATTCTGCTAAATCCTGTAAAGTGATTTATTCAGTGCTCCCAGAGCTCCCACTGAGAGATTATCAAACAATTTGTTTTGGGGTGAATGTCTAAACCATCCATCCATTCTTCCTAATTTTTCATTTGTCATTATATATTTCCTGAAATCCCTTCTTGAGGCATGTTTTCAGAGAGCATTAAAGTATTTGTACTGTCTAATACCATCCCTCATATATGACCCAAAGTCTCCCATCAAATCAGCCACTCAACTCTTCATTTAACTTCAAACAGTCGCACCGAAATCCCCATTTTGTTGTTTCAGGGGCCTACTCTCTGTGGCCCCCGTAACAACTGGCCCTCAGCCATGTTGTGACAGCAAACGCACACAGGCGTGCTGATATTAGCAATGTGAGTTTTAACTAAAATGGGCCCCAGAAACTCACTGACCCCTGCAGCGTCCACAGGGAGTCTATACTGTCCCGAATGACTGAAGATATCCCCGGTGACCTTGAGTGTGTGTGTGTGTGTGACTTTTTTCCTTTCACACATAGACACTAGACAAAAGTGGAATGTACTGTGGACGTATGCACTCAGGGTGCTTACCCTTGCAGATCTGCACGATGCCCATGATGATGATAAGGGCAAGGGCCAGCAGCTTTCCGGCGGTGAACATGTCCTGCACTCTGGTCGCCCACCTCACACTGGAGCAGTTCACCCATGTCAGCAGCACTAGATGCACAAATAAAACACAGTAAAATGTAATGCTTGTTTATTTTACCCCAGTTTTTCCATTGTGTTTTCCTCTTAAAATGCCATTTCTATTTTGTATCAGCTTGTTCCAACTCTTTATTTAAGCTCTAATGATGTTTACATGTGACATATTCAAACCCGAGACTCCCTTTAGTTTTATGTATGCACCATTTTATCACATTCTGCATGTGTTGGGCATCAGTTTATACTAATTTCCCAAAAAATTCTGCCTGGCATAGCTTTGGAAACGTTGGGATCGCTCAACTAAAATTTGGTGGGTTTGAATAATGCTGCACAATACAAGTTAGCACTGACAGTAACAAAAGGTTGTAAAATGATTATGCTGTGGAGTGAATGTAGTAGATAAAGATTTATGTGTTGACTGTTTTATTGATCTGGTAAAGGAACTGTCAGTGCATTGTTGTAGTAGTAAAACTCAGATTATTTCACAAGAAAAGATGAAGACGTTGTAAAAAAATAAAACTGGTTATTGTCACTTGATGGAAAGTGAACTGATGTCAGGTCAGCAAGTGGAGAAAGATAAAAGCTGCACACTCTACGTGTCTTAACATCTAAACACTGCAGCGACCTTTGATTCTGCTGCTGCATCATGGCATTGAACTTCACCCTTTATCTCTCACAGTTCGCCTCACGTCTATGGAGCTAGAAGAGTCTCAACACAAATGCAGTGAAGTTCACGGACTGCAAGCAGTTTGTAAATCAGGGTATACTTGTGTGTGCATCAGAAATACATTTCTGAATCTTGTCCTGTGCATTTCTGAATCTTGTGTGCATTTGCAAATTTAGTTTGCATTTGTGAATTGTGTGTGCATCTGTGAATTGTGTGTGAATTTGTGAATTTTGTGTGCATTTTGTGTATCCTGTGTGTGTATTTATGAATCATGTGTGTGCATGTATGAATCCTGTGTGTGTATTTATGAATGATGTGTGTGCATATGTGAATGTAATGTGTGCATTTATCTTTATTGAGACTCTTCTAGCTCCATACACATCTTACCTGCAGTAATTTTCTTTCTCCTGAAGTACTGCAGGTATTTCATATTTCTACTTTCTGTAACTTCTTAAAACCATCATAATAATAATAATAATAATAATAATAATAATAATAATAATAATAATAATAATAATAATAATAATAATAATAATCATCCTTTCCATTTATTTTACATTGTAACGTAAAGACAAAAAAAGGATTCCAAACTCCAGATGTGAAAATTTGGAAATGCTCTTCATCTCACTTCAACCTAAGACATAATGGATAATGGATTTGATCTGTACTGCTGGGTACAACAGGCCAGTGGGTTCAGGCCAATAGGGTGCCATTAAATAATAGGCGTGTTTGACTCTGTGGGATTAAGATCATCACATTAAATAACTCTGAGCTGCCACTGCAGGGAACAAAGGCAGATGCACATGAACAGACATGCATGGGTCTGCACTGACACTGTAGATGTGTGTACTGGAAGCAGATAAAGAGACAAGTGCAAAGAGTGGGGTTTGTAGTTGTTGTAGAGATGTTTATGGTGTTTGTAGGTTGAGTGAGTGGCGAGTGGCTGTTTTAGTGGGTAGA
Organism: Gymnocephalus cernua; assembly: GCA_023631565.1. Lineage (NCBI taxonomy): Eukaryota > Metazoa > Chordata > Actinopteri > Perciformes > Percidae > Gymnocephalus > Gymnocephalus cernua. The sequence continues at coordinate 18,425,604 of CM042445.1, forward strand.
GGGGGGTAAGTTATGACTTCCTGCAGCGTTACAAATTACTACAGCAGACAGAACAAGAGTTGCAGTGAGGGGGAGTAGCCGCAAAAAATAGGAAATGAGAAACTCTTAACACCCAGATCAGCTTAGGACTTGAGTTGTGTATTGTGTACACACAGGCACAATGAACTGAAATACAACTGATGTAGCCCTGAGTAAATACATCTTAAACTTCTTAATTCACCATTACACAGAGTTGTTGTAAGAACCGATGATCTTTCGCCAAAGCGCTGCATTACAGTAACAACACGTATCCCCGCCCCCCTGTGACGCATATTTGCTGTCTGGCAGGCCACGAGTAAACATCTTAGGACACATTCTTCGAACCATGGAGCCCAAGGGGGTCGCTCAGCTGTCTGTAAGCTGAGTATACAAACGTATGTATGGAAACTTGCAGCGTTAACTATGAGCCTGCTGGAAAACATGACCTCCCACTCTGCCATCTGCAGTAAGAGATTGGTCCCAGGGAGAATCCCCAGCATGTTTTTGAAATGGCATACCTTGAAGAGCCCTGCAAGATTGAAGTGACCAGACCTGCCAGCGATTGGCAGCATCTGGTCTTTAAATGAACTGGATTTCTAAGTAAATACGTAAGGTTATATCCTGCACACTATTACGTAATATTCTGCAAGGGGCCAGATCTTGGCAATCAACGTAATGTGTAAACAGAGAAGCAGATGCATGTTGAGCCCATAAACAACAAGGAAGATATCATTGTTGACGGGAATCTGTCCAATGGACATCACTCTGCCAACTCAACCAAAGCTGAAAACAAACCAGTTATGACTGCTAGGAGTTCTTGTCAGAGCTAAGAACATTTTGTTTCATGTGTTACTGAAAGTGAAACAAGAAAGACCGGTAAATGTAGTTCAATGGGTCTAATCCAAACGAATGAAGCCTTTAGAGAGTGCAGCGCTGTTATTACCTCTGTCAAACAGGTTGTCTGTTGGTTAGCAGAATATCTCAAAAGCATGCCAACAGATATGAATAAAACTGGTAAGGTCATGTGCAAAGAAACAGGTTTTATTAGCGTAGACTGGACACAATAGCCGCACTATATGTCCATTTATGAAGAACTTTATGTGAAGAATAAAATAGATTTTTCTATTTTTTTCTCTATCACAGTAGACATCGAGGTTCTGTTGAAATTTCTTTGTGATGTTCTGCTGACTGACCAACACAACTTATTTGGCAAAGTTAATGAAGTAGTGGAAGTCTTGGTTCACTGAGTACAATGTGTGTGTTAATGTGCACTGGAAAGTGAGATTTCCATTTTGTCCAACCAAACAGGGCAGCCAACTGAGGCCATCTGCCAGTGAACAGCACGTCACAGGACGGAAAAAAAACCTTTGGAGATCAGTAACAAAAAAGCAGAAGAACCCTGACCACTTAAAAGACATGCAAAAACCCTTTTGACTCAGCCATGTTTCCAGCAAAGTTACCCTTCCCTTTATTTTGTGTTATGTCACCAACGCAATACACACACTCTTCCCCAGTGTCTACGTCTGTCTGTCTGTCTAGATGCTGCCTGCAGTATTTGGCCAGTGTGTGAGTGTGAACTTTGTTGAGTGATTCAAACCAACCACTGTCATGTCAGCGGCAACACATTCACCCATTTGTCTTCGCAGGTTCACTTATTAGTGCTACACTCCTCTAGTTGCTTTGCTATCTTGTATTAGATAACCTCTGACTGAGGGTTAAATAACATAGGAGCTTCAAAGTAAATACTAGGAACTGGGACATAAACTGGATACATCAAGGCATAATTCAGACAATGTGTGACAGCTGTGATGATGCAACTGCAACCAACAGAGTGAATGCTGTGCTTTACTGTTAAATACATTGCACTACACAGTATGTGAGCTACTTATCATTTTGCCCAACCCTGAATATTTACCTGTCTGGTAACTGTGCCAGCATTGCTTTTGTTTTTTCACCATTTAAGCCTGTATCAACAAGCCTACTCAAAAAAGAATTTCTTTAGGCTACCTGCACTCTTCACTACATAATCAAGAGTGAATCAGTGTGGAGTCGCAGCTGTGAGCTGGTTCACCAGGAAAAGTGTACTTCTTTGAAGAAGAAGTATAATTTGTATAATGTTGAAATATGTAATATAAACAAATGAAATATGTTGTCAGTGAACATTTTACTGAACATTCTGTGACAAAAATATATACTGTATATTACACACATTTGTTTCTTTTTCCGGACTTTAGTCTAATTTGCTCCTTTTTATATGAAATACTGGATTGTTTCCCCTATTCAAGCTTCTACAAACTCTTGCTGCGTGTGTTTCTGTCGAAACTTCGGTATTACTCACAGAGGCAGACAGCAGCCAGCAGACGCAGGCCGTTCTCCGGTGGGAAGCAGGTCGGGAAGAGAGGCTGCAGGACGTAGTTTGAAAACGTCAGCGCGATCACAGCCTGGTTGGTGGGATAGATCACCAGCACGGCGATCCACAGACGCAGGAACCTGAGGCAAAAAGGAGTCAGAAACAGTTACAAACACAGAGGCATGGGAGAAACAGTAGGGTGTCAGGAGCACACACAGGTGGGGGGTAAACAGGAGGAAACACATGACAAAGGCACATACTGTATACATCCTCCCATTTACAGAATTTCATTCACAGCAGGTTATTTTTTGAGGAAGGTGGCACAAATGTGAACTCTGTTTCTTACCATTCTTGGCCTCTCACCTATTTAATAACTTTTTCATGTACTGAAACATGCAGCGCTGAAACAATTAGTCAATAAAATGATTCATGGATTGAACAGTGTAATCACTAATAAATGTGTCGTTAAATTTAAGTCATTTAAAAAGCAAACATGCTGGTAACGGCCTCTCAAACATGAGAATTTGCTGCTTTTTTACTGATTTGTGTCATTTTAAATTGATTATCTTTGTGTTTTTCAGACAATTAAGCAATTTGAAGATGTCACCTTGGGCTTTTTGTGCTTTAATGTTTGACAGGATAAACAATCAAATGAAAAAAAACAGAGACGACAGTAAAATAATAACTCATTGCAGTCCTCATGACAAAGGGGGGAAACCCCTGCTGTCAGTGAGCGACTGATATGGAAACGTGATGGCTCATTCAATGGCTCGTTTCAGGGCTGTCACTGTAAGTTCATGTTCAGTACCAAGCACCTGTGGTTACTGAATACAATTTCAGTTTGGCGGCTGGTTTTACTGAAGTGACTGAGTGAACTGAAGTGGAGATACATCACGATGCACCAATAAGGCAGCACATTACTGATATTAGTCAGTGTGTGCTCTCTGTGTTAGAAAGTGCCAGGATGAGTCACACTACACTGATGCACGCCTTGTCGGTAGTGACACGGTCACTAGTGCTTCACACGTACAGGGGGAGAAAACGGGTGAGTGTGCGAGGCGGTGAGATGAGATAAAGGAGAGCACGAGGGTTTAGCTGAGTGCAGCAGGGACAACCAGACTAGGTTTTTTTTTTTTTACATGGAATTCCCTGATAGCTTATAGAAGGATCATTACAGCTGACTGCGTTAACGGGATTGTGTCTCACTGGAATGTGTGTGTGTGTGTGTGTGTGTGTGTGTTTAAAGTAAAAATGTACATTCTAATGCAGACTGAAACCTCTATGTAGACACCATAACACTGACACAAAGTAACATTTTGATTTTTTTTGTGCAACTTTATACTTCTATTTCACTACATTTCTCAGGGGAATATTGTACTTTTTACTTCACTACATCGATCTGACAGGTAAAGTTACTTTGCAGATTGGGTTTCATGTGCTAAACATATGATAAACTTACATTATGTGATGCACTGCAAACTCTATAGTTATTGTGTAATAGTTTGTAGTAGTATCGTAGTAGACATAGCGCCACATGAACCAGCTACAACATTCAAATGCAGCTTGCATATGATTTATTGCATACTTACATGTCATACTTTAATACATATGGCTGATTATACTTTTGTACTTCTACTTAAATTATCTGCTAGTCCTATGTGTGGAGAACAACTAGAGGATTTAGTAGCATAAGTAAATTCTTCTTATTTTTATATAGCCCTATATCACAATCCCGCTCTAACCCGTTTTACACAATGACTCCCTGCAACCTGTGGCATCTATAGTAGTCTATATACTGTACATTATGGATGCAACACAACCCTTGTTAGTCTGACAAAACAAAGAGCCTTTGTACTTGAAACGCTGTCCATTCAAGTCGCGTTTGAGCGTACGACTTTACGAGCTCTTCCTCTTTTTCTATGAGCTCGCCTTCCCCCAGCTGCAACAAGGTGATCTAAGTGTTTGCAGTTATTGACTTATACAGTATGCATAACTGCTTCCCACATTCACACACACACACACACACACACACGCACACACACACACACACACACACACACACACACACACACACACACACACACACACACACACACACACACACACACACACACACACACACACAGGGATAAAAGGTGCAGGACAACAAAAACAAACACCACTTGAACACGGTTTATTTATGCTAGATGGAGGGCATGGGGAAATGGTGAGGCCCCAACACTTCAAACTGAACTACCGAGTCCCTGGAGGTGAACGTTCATTGATGTGTATTGATAGCAACTGTACAAAGGGACAAAAACAATCATTGTCTGTTTTGTCTGGTTGAATTCCTCTCTCCAAATACCTTGATAATATGTATCCTTGTGACACAAAGGTCTAATCTGTGTTTACAGTCTGGGCAAAGGCACAGTGTTTGTTAAATCTACACTAACAAACGACATTGTTTTAACCTAGCATGGTTCCCAAGCGTTTACTGTAAGAAGCGTTAACTTATGGATGAATGGAAGAAGCTGTGGACGGAGAGTCAATTCAAAACAGCTTGACAAAGACCTAAAACCACACAGCAGCCTCCCATTTGTAAACTCTCTTTTACTGCTTGTGAATCTACCATATGAGTCAATATTGGCTTCAGGTTTAAGGCCCCCTGCTTTGGATCAAGATGTCTGACCTATATGAGCAGACTCATCCACCAGGATAAAGAGAGGAATCTAGACATGTTGGTAGGCTCACCTAAATCCATGTCAAATTAACTTTAATTGTTTGTGAGGCCCCTTCTTCTAATAAAACTGGGTCATACACTTCCTAGACAGCACTTCTGACCTGGAGGTTTATCAAACCTAAGTGACCTGAGAGTCAGCAAAAAGTTTGATCATAATTAAATCTGCTCTTTGCCTCAAAATAATTTTAGATTATTACAAAAAAATAGCTTTTAACGTCTGTCTTTGGTTAACAACAATGATAACCACTGTTTTAAATCTTGAAAACACAGGCACTTTTTTTTTGCAGATTAAATATAAAACTTTTAGAATACATTTTTAAATGTCAAATCAAAAAACCCAGAAAAACCCCAAAGTCACTGTAGTTTCCTGTACATGTCACATATTGTCAAACGCCTCCTCTTTATTTCCACTGCTTACCACTCATATACGTCAGTCTCATTTGATGTGTCTTGCTTACTGACTCAAATCACATCTGCAAATGTCATATGAAAATACACCTGAACACCCCTCTGATTGTTTCCAACTGTAAGTAAATGACTGAATGTCTCACCCGGCCAGTCCTCCGAAGATGTCCTTGACGTAGGAGTAGTCTCCCCCAGACTTGGGGATGGTGACGCCCAGCTCGGCGTAGCACAGCGCCCCAATGGCTGTGATGACGCCCGTGATGATCCAGACGATCAGGGCCACACCCACGGAGCTGGCGTTCTCCATTACTCCCTTCGGACTGACGAAGATACCTGAGCCGATAATGTTACCTGATGGAGGGAGGGAAGAGAGAGGGGTCAGATTTCAGTGCAGAATGAATAAGAGGTTGTTGTTGTTGTTGTTGTTGTTGTTGCCAGCATTGTCGTGAGAAGCTGTAGTGTTTACGTGAATAAGCAGAGGTGAAAACAAAGTACGTTTTTATGTGGGATATTTAGCGCATTTAAAGGGGCATTCCACCATTTTGACACATTACAGCATCACTACAGCTCTGGATGAGCTTTGTCAAGTCTGAGAAAATAACTCAAGTGATGCCACTATGTTAAAAAACCTGGATTACAAACTGGGGGAGTGTAGTTTGAAGGCAGGGAGTCATACATTTGCTATCCTGTTGCATTATGGGAAGTGTAGGGTTTAGTATTACAATTTTTAACCATTATTTACAAACGTAGTTAATGTGTCTCTTGTAAGACCTACAACTTTAAATCTCTAACACTGTATAAGTGTATTAAGTACGGAGCAAGAACGGGGAGGAAATTAGCCTATCTTAGCATAAAGACTGGAAACAGGGGGAAACAGCTAGCCTAGCTCTGCCTGAAGTAGAAAAGTGTGCATAACAACACCTTTAAAGCTCACTAATTAATTAAAAAAAAAAAAAAAAAAAAAAAACACAAACAGAAATGTACAAGCGACCTCAGCAAGCGTGATGACACCAACCTTGGCAATCTCCCTGAGACAATAAGGAAGGAAGTCACTACACCTACATCTTAACCACTAAGAATTAGTTACTGCACAAAACTCCACCCACAAACTGTCATTTTTTTGTTCCTGTTAATGGTCGAAATAAAGAAACATGTTAATCAGAGACTGCTAATTGCACAGTTTGAGCAGTGATGAAGCAGCTGAGCCATTAGGCAAAGTGGGAACTTGTAATCTGCTGAGTTGGCAGAGTTATGAGTAGATGGAGCAAGATAGAGAGTGGGGTGACAGAGTGCAAAGAGTGAGAAGAGGGAGGAGGGATTGGAGGTAGATTCAGAGGGGGGAGAATAATGCCCTGACACATTCAATGAGCATCAGTGTGCCAGGCATTTTACACAGGAGCTAAAAGATGGAGGGACAGACGACTGGGGTTCTAGTCCGACATTAAAAAGAAGCCGGCCGGAGCCTCTGGACAGATTCACTCCTGTCCGATGAGGCGTCGACACAGCCGAGTTTTAGGAGCTTACAATTGCTGGGTTGACTATGCTTGAAGCCAGAGGCCAATAAATAGGGATCGGCGTCAAAGGTTGAAGGCTTTGAATCATAACTGGATAATAGGCAGAGTGGCAATATAAAGTACAAAAGTCAAAGGTATAAATGATACTGTCACATTCCGCCTGCAGAGTTAAATGAAGTGTAGATAATCTTTCCTGTTACAACTGTCAATGAACAATTTATAACTGGCAGCTATAGATGCATAGTGTGACAACATAATAGGGGTGATTTACATAATTTGTAATGTAGATATTACAAATATTTGCTGGTTCCTGCTTCTCAAATGGATGGACTTTCAGCTTTTCTTAGTTTTATATCCTTGCATAAAAGAAAATCCATAAAATCCATAAAAAAAATTGTTTGTTGCAGAAAAACACGTTGAAATGTTAATATTGCGACCTCCAGAGCTTAAAGGAAAAGACTATAAAAGACTGTACCTGCTTTCTCAGATCAGTTCAATCTAAAGCAAAATCTGAACATATGCCAAACCGCTCAACTGAAAGCATGAGACCATGCACATTTGTTTAACTTTAACAGATTCCATATGCATCAGTGGAAGTGCTGAGGACAGCTGCTCACTTATGTAACTCCAGTTGCAGGTGAAAGGTAAAAAAGATGACCAAAAAAACATCAAACCATTGTTTATGCTGACATATTTATGGAAGCAGTGGTCTTCAGTGCATGACCTTTGGCATTTGACATGTAGGGGAAAACAACAGCAATTCGTTGACTCAGCATTTTCCTCTGTTGCAAAGTCCCTGATATGCTTCTGCAACACCAAGCTTTCAGAGGCAGATAAAGTTCTGGTTTGAATGAGTTCATATTTAGACATATTTAAGGGTGAGCGAGTGCTTTTATCGGGGTGAGCAAATATGCACGCTTGCATGTTTTGTGTCATGTGCATCAATGCGTGCGAGTGTGTGCGACATGCTGACTGTGTGGTATCTCTTCAGGTTTCCTGTTCTTCTGATAGTTTTCACATCCTTTTGTCTCCAAACAGGCCCTGAGGGAACATGACTTCTTTTTTTTAAACATGCTGTTGCTAAACCGCTGGCTCTCTCTTGACCTTGATCTAAGACCAAAAGCACGTTTATATCAACTTTAGGAAGCAGTGGATAAAAAGTCTGACCTGTCGAATCTCTCAGCGGTGTGCATCACATCTGTCCACGCGTCTCTTTGTCATATTTCTGGATCTTTTATACAAATCTCTGCAGGCCTCAGCCTCTTTAAGGACAGGATTTCTTCTTCTTTTTTTAGATCAACTTTTTATTATTTTTATATTTTTGAACATACAGAACAAATACAATTGGTTGCAGTTGAGCAACCAAGAAAATGATTGCGGCTAGCCAAACTTTCTTCTGTCTCCCAAACAGATATAATTAAGAGTCGTTATTAAGTAACAAAACAATCAGGCCAGTAGGAATTTGACATCCTATCACATCAGATATTATTGATGTTGTTTTATTCCAAAACTGATGTGATTTGGGTTTTTGGAACAATGGAAAATGTCCCAAACTGTCTCCCAATTAATTGCGTTCCCCTCAGGGAGGAGAGGATATTTTGATATTCTCCTGATCTGATTATTGCTTCACAAAAGAAGAGGTTTGGTCTCAAACGTGCTCAGAGAGCATGTCCGAGACCAAGCCTCTTCTTTCTGTTCCTCTTTGACTTTGCTTGATGCCTTCTAACAGCGACAGGCTGAGGCTCCACTTTAGAATTGATTGCATGTTTATGGTTTTCGATTTAGTTTCTAGAATGCAATCTTGCTTTTCCGATTAATTTTAATTTTGTGGCAAATTCTGTGTTTTATGTTGTTAAGCTGTATCATTATTTGGGCTATTATTTGGGCAACGGTCCAGCATTTTCATTATCATTTAATCTGCCAATTATTTTCTCAACAATGAATTAACCATTCGGTCTGTAACATGCCAGAAAGTAGTTTAAAATGGAGACACACTATTGAGATACATTTTGTGAAGTTATAGACAAAACAAAAACTGCATAGTTACATTTAACCGACTTAAGACTTAAGTCAAGTCCGAACATGCAAACACTGAGAGAGAGAACCAATGAGAGAAATAAAGCGTTATTTGTTAGGGTCTCCATGACACAGGATTGAATGCCACCACTCACGCCAGCAGCAGCAGACAATGAATATTAACAAGCATGTGTGTGTGTTTGTGCAGCATTATGATATAACCCTAATCAGCCTTTATAAAGCCCTCTAAGATTAGTTCTTGCATTTCCACCCGGCGTTAAATCCCTGTTTAAACAGCCACCAAGCTGAAGCAACCTGCTGCTTGGCCCTCGGCCAGACACTCACGGACCCTGCAGGCCCTGTGTGCATGCATGTGTGTGAGTTATTATTATACCAAAGCAATTTACAACACTGGAGCAATTTGTGAAAAAAGAGGAGGGTTTGGTGTCATCATTACCTCTGCCAACTTCTACCAACTCAGGATTTTAAAGATGAAACGCTACTGTGATAGCATCAAACTGCTTGTTTAATTAAAGTGATGTGAAGGCAAGCTAATAAAACAGCATTATCAGGGCAGAGTCCTTCCAAGTTCTTCCAAGTGGAGACAAGTTCACTTCTAATCCCAAGTCCTGGCTTTGCACGTTTCTGGATTTGTGTGTGTGTGTGTGTGTGTGTGTGTGTGTGTGTGTGTGTGTGTGTGTGTGTGTGTGTGTGTGTGTGTGTGTGTGTGTGAGAGAGTGATAAATGCTTGTACTGTACAATAGACCATAAAACCGTTTGATGTCCTCGTGTGCTCAGTCCTCGTGTGCTCAGCCCTTTTCATGGAAACCCAGTAGGGCATGTTCACAACGAGGGGATTAGACGAGTCACCTGACCAAACGTCTCTCTCGCACATGACTATGCGAGCCGAAGCATGAATGAGTGACTTGGTCAAGGACAAAAAGCCCCGGCAAAGAGCAGTCTGGTGACTACGCTCAGGTGTATGGACTCTGGACGGCCGTAAAAATCCTCTACAATGGCATTATGGGTTTAACAATCTTTTTCTTAATAGTCGGCTGATAATTGGAGAGCCATAATCATTAAAAAAAAATGTTTTTTATTTCTATGGCCATAATAAAATGTTTTATTAATTGAATTATCTACATGTTGCTACATAGATACGCTCAAGGGTGGGGCTACAGAGAGAAGATGGGATTAGTTGCTCACTTTGTTATTTTAACAAAGAATTTTATAGATTTTTATAGATTTGAGTGATCTGTCAATATTTGCAATCATCTCAGAGAATGAGCACCGCCGTGGAAAGGTTTGAAAACATTGTTATATCAATAAAAATGCGTGTAAATTGAGTTTATTGTTGGCCTTGCATCTACCTTCTACTGTGCGATTCATAGCAGAGCAAAAATTGAGGCCTTCATTTATTTCATTTCATCTCTGCCTGTCTCTCTTCTCTCTCTTATCCTCACATACATACTCACTCACTCACTCACTCACTCACTCACTCACTCTCGCTACGTTCCTCCCGTTACCGTGGAAACGCAGTGAATGAGTCATCCTCTCCTTTCTCATCAATGTCTGCCAAGGTCATCACAAAGACCACACACTCTCACCTGCCCGATCTGTGCCATATTTCATCCCTGCAATTGTATGTGTCATTTACCTCCATTATTATATAAATACGTGCATAAAGTTTAACAGTAATAGTAGCCTACAGCTGAAACGATTTGTAGATGAATTGGGTTACTCTAGCTTTAGATATAGTCATTACACAAAATTGAGAGGCTTGCAAGAGATTTCCAAAACCCTGGATCCTACATTTCCCACAATGCAAATACATTTGGTCACCATGGAGGATTGATTGATTTTTTCCCACAGGTTGAGTAGTACCACCCGTGATGAGTAAACTAAGCTTAATTTGTAAAATTGGTTGAGTGTCCCTTTAAGTTGGATCTCTTGACTACAAGTGCTGTAGGCCAATTTCTGACTGTCCACATGTTGCCAGCCTGCCATCACACTGTGTCTTAAGTCAGTCATGTGAGCCTACAAATTGCTCTGAATGGCTCTAATCTTCTGAGCATGAGAGATGAATGAGGGTAAAGAAATTATAATCGCTGACCAGGCTACAAAGAAAAGATGACATCAGACTGATTGATTAAAGACTGGGGGGGGGGGGGGGGGGGGGGGGGGTAAAGGCTCTGTTGCAATACAGACTGAGAGGGATCTGACTTCACAGAGTTACTTTTACAAAGAAACCAGCGTGTGCCCTTAATGTGTGGTAGAGTAAACACATGCTAAATTTGAAACAACTAGTGTCTGTGTAATTGTTGCGGTCCACAGATGCAGGTAGTATCCATACTGTCTTTGGTAATATCACTGACTCTGTGCCAGGATCCTTATCTTATGAAACACCCACACATTCATCATAAACTTTAAGATCCATTCATTCATTAAGTGGAGTAATCTGTTCCTAGTGCAGCTTTTATACCCTGCAGATCACAATCACTTACACACTGAAATACAGGTGGCAGTTCACACTCTCTCTCCTCCCTATAAGACATTTTCTGCCTCTGTCTCTTTTTTTAAATTCTCTTCATCAAAAACACTTTCTCAGACACTCAAATAAACTGCAGGCCATTAAAAAGGCAGTATGTGAGGGAAAGTTGCTGTGGGTGAATTAGACACCTGGTCGCACCACATGGTACACCTGGCTCTGGAAACGATAACACAGACTTACCAACAATTATACCGCAGGCGCTCACAAGCCCGATTTCCTTCTTGAGCGCTACTCCACCTCCCGACTCCTTCTCACCGGCAGCATCCTTGGCAGACCCCGACGTGCTGCTCCGTTGTCTTGCGCCGTCCGTCATGTTGATGGCTGGACTCGGCTACCCGGCTTTTTTGGTTATGTCTGTATCTTCTTTTCCCCCCACACAGTACCTTAAGCTGCGCGTGCGCTGGTCTCGCCTCGAGCTCAAGCGTCTCTTGTGTGCGTAAAACTACGTACGCTGAAACGTGCTGCACTTATCTGATGAGGAAAATGATTAGTGCACTGTCAGCAACCTGTGACAATGAGGGGTTTTACACTGAACCCAATCAAGAAGAAGAAAATGCACACAAAATAAGAGCAGGCTGTTGGAAATATTGTGCTAAATTCAGTGTCCTGCTCCTGTTCCTCCAGAGCAAAATATTGATTTGCAGCTGCAGCTGGAACTGTAACGTGTCTTCCAGGTATGACCACAGCTGGCAACCCCAAATCGCCTCTTGCTCTGGTCACAGGTGGCGCTACAGGTCGCGATCTAAACGCACATCAAGTCCGATAATCGAGCGAAAGGCGCATATTCCAATGGCATTCCTTTAGAGTCATACAAGGATAACTATTTTTGTTTCTAATGTGAGCAAAGAAAAGAAAAAAATCAACAATATTTCAAAAACAACAAAACGCTCTCACAGAATCTTTGTTCCAGCCAGGTGTGAGCTGAAGCAACAAAAAGCATCCTCTCTGCGCGCAACCACAAGCTGCTCCAGAAGAAAGTCGTTCAGGTCTACCCCATACACATCCGACCCGTGTTTATAGTTTGGAAAGGAGAGGTTATATTTGTGTACATTTACACGGTCTCCTTCATATACCGAGTACCGTAGCGCCGCCTCCGTTGCCCCCCCTTGTTTGTCCTCCTGCCTCTCCAGGACCTCCCATCTCCCTATACCCAACCATCAGCTAGTCTTCCAAATTCACTCCTGCTGCTGGACTGTACACCTTGCAGAAATCCCCCTTCCTTTCTTCCTTCCTTCCTGTCTCTCTTAACCACTTCCTCTCACAACCCATTTTTTTTATCTCGCATTCACTCACACACACGCACAGAGGCATCACTCATTCACACTTAATATTTAAGATGCAGCAGAAGCCAGAGTCTATATTTAGCCCTTTCACCAAGATGTCACTCTAATAGTAGTAGGTTGTTCAAGCTGCCAGAGCCAACCTCCACCTAAGACCCTGCATGCAGTCAAAAACGAGTCTTAAATTAAGATAAAAAAGAACACCACCAGCTTCTACACTAGAGGCATTTTTGCCTTGCCATTGTTTAACATTGTCTGTGTGCAAATGTTTGCTTTCTGCATAAGATACTCAGCAGGTGTGGCCGTCATTATCTTTCTGATGTGCCTGCAGGTGTTTTGTGCTGTCCATGCTGTGAGCAGCTAGTAAAGCCCCCTATAAATGCTTGTTAAACTTGTACATTACATGATAATTTGTTTTCGATTGTTTGAAACAAAACGCCTCTGATTTCCTTAAATAGCTCCAGTGTCAGAGTGTCTTTCCCTTTAAATTAGGATGTGCAGTAAGAGAATACGCCATTTCTTTATTCTGAAGTGCTGAGACAACACACATAATACAAGACAGACAGAGCAACATACATTTTTTGTAGGTTGCATATAACATGTTATTTACATTTTTTTGCAGTCATTTTTTTTACTTTACATGATTACATGATACAACCAAATAATAAACTGATGTAGTGTATCAACACTTAGAATAACGACTCTTCCTAAAAAAACAACAACTGTACGGTAAAGATGGGTGTATTTTTTGTTTAAACACAAGAATGGTCTACTTTTGTTTATAAAAAAAAACCTGTCATTTTGTGTATGGAATTCTGTGCGAACAGGCTCTTTCCTTAAGGCCCTGACACACCAACCCGATAATCGCCCGTCGGACAGTATGGCGAGGTCGGTGACTTGAGTCTGTTCGGTGTGTTCTGTGCCATCATCCATCGGAGGGGCCGTCGGCCTTCATTTTGGCCGACCTGACATGTTGAATCGGAGGACGGGCAGTCAGACTCAATGACCAATCTGATTGGTGGAGTGCCAAGCCGGAAATGACGAGCGGGATGAGCGTGACAACGCCTCTCAAAATCTGACGGAAATCTTTTAAACTGACCTTTGTCGATCTGAAATGAAGACCGATTCAGCAACTGCATGGCCTATTTCTCGCTTAAAATGTTTTCAGAAACACGTTTCGGTGAACTATTTTCGTAAAATATGAGATCGTATTCCGAACGAGCAGCCATTTTGAAATTCGGGAGAAGCCAGACCCACATAACGTGTTCATCCAATCAGCAGCCGGTTTTCATTTTTTTGGGCGACAATACAGATTAGCGCCGCCTGCTGTTATGGAGACGTATTATGTCTCACTTTTTTGAGAGACGAGAGCCGACTGATCAGTCCGACTACCTTTTCTGCTGACGGTCGGCCATCGGGTTGGTGTGTCAGAGCCTTTAGAGCACTGATTTACTCTGTACTGTATATAATCTGTTGTGCAGAACAAGATCATGATTGTAAATGTCAAGTCCTGAAAGTCCATCTAACTTTGCAGTTCACTTCCTATATCAGTACTGCAGATTACAGCAGTTACAAATTGATTCAGGGTTTTACTCAAGGACGCTCCAGCTGCACAGATGCTTGCAGGCCAGGGCGAGAGGCCTTGAACCTGAGGCTTTCAGTTAATGTCCAACACATTTCGCTTTATCAGCATCTCCTGCAATTTCATAGGAAACCTCAGATTCACCTGAGAGACCCCTGGCGCTTCCTGAACAACTGTTGACTCATGATAGTCAGCGCAAAACAAAAAGGCAGAAATTACATATTCTCGGCTACTAATCTCTACAAAACTGAGCGAGCTGGTGTTGTTCTTTGCTGAATGGGCTGAACAACAAGGACACGTGAATCCCCTCAACAGACGGAAATACTGCTTGCATTCTTGTGCTACTTTAGTGCTGCAGAGTTGAGCTGTACCTCTGACCCAGATTCTTTGACTCTGTGCGGCTCTGCGCAACGTAAACTGTCTGAAAAGTTTGGTTCTGCAGTGTAAAGCTACTCTAAATGTACCTAGTCAGTGAAGCAGGAAGCGGTACACATTGCTCACTCACAGTACACATGCTTGACCATTAGTAGGTCAGCAAGTATGGCCAGGTTTTGGTGTCTTAATGTGTTTGGTTTATTTCTCATAGAGCTGTTTATTTACATCTATGTATGTACAGTATGTATGTGTATGCATATGCATGTGTTTGAGAGCAACAAAAAGCCAGAGTCAAATTCCCTGTATGTTTTCACACTTACTTGGCCATTAAAGCTGATTTGAGGGTCGGAGCTTCCTTTAAAAGCTTTCTTCTACTGGGGGATGGTCACTCTAACTGTTAAACCAAATTCATAACTGCTGTCAGAGCTGCATCTACTTGATAATCTAACTCTTTGGACATGTTCAGATACTTTTTGCTTCTGTCTTGTGAAATACTGTAGTTTGACCCTTTCAGGCTACTAACAATTGTTCAAATGAAACAATCTAAAAGGGGGAAATAACTCTCCAAATGAACTGGGAACCGCTGTGTTAAATGATGTACTCAGTTGTTGATTCCAAGGTTACTTTTTTTTTTTTTAAAGGAACAGGAACAGCTAATATGATGGAAGTTCCTCCTTGATCACAGCTACATCAAAATCCATAAAACCTAAACTTAAACAAAATGTCCACATGTAAACTAGTTCTTATTTTAAAGGTTTTGTTTTTTTTTCTGCCATATGAAATCATGAATGTTGTCTTCTTCTGATCTGATTCCGTTCCCTGCTGATTAAACCTGTATACTGTAGAAAGGCATTGGGATCATACACAATGACCCCTTATTGTTTGGGTTGTGGTAGGGTTGAGGTCACTCAGGTTGTCTTTCCTACACACTGATTTAATCCAAACTGCCTCCATTTGGCATTGTTTGCTTGATTAGATTAGATTAGATTGCTTTTCATTGCTTTTAATGAAATTATTCACATTACATTATGATAGGGCTCTGTTAAAACACTTACTAGGTAATAGCTTTAGGAAATTGACCACATCCCTTTTGTTTGAACATGGAAAGGTAAGATTGGGAGTGTAAAACTGAATATTTAATATGTTATTATTTATTTACTGGCCAAAAGTCAAAAATACTCCAATTTCTTTTTTAAATACCCAACATGAGTTACTTTAAGAACAAATGTTAAATGCCCCCCCCCCCAGGCTGCTAAAACTACGAGTCTTAAATTAAGATAAAAAAGAACACCACCAGCTTCTACACTAGAAGCATTTTTGCCTTGCCATTGTTTAACATTGTCTGCGTGCAAATGTTTGCTTTCTGCATAAGATACTCAGCAGGTGTGGCCGTCATTATCTTTCTGATGTGCCTGCAACTGTTTTGTGCTGTCCATGCTGTGAGCAGCTAGTAAAGCCCCCTATAAATGCTTGTTAAACTTGTACATTACATGATAATTTGTTTTCGATTGTTTGAAACAAAACGCCTCTGACTTCCTTAAATAGCTCCAGTGTCAGAGTGATAAGCAAGATAACATGTGTATTTTATTTTTTAAATTGCCATTCAACAAATTGTAACAACATTTCTATGAGCCCAACTATTTGTGTAAACTATAAATGTTTTTGTTTAGGAATATTCAAGATTTCAGTCCCATTAAAAAATGCAAGTCTTCAGTAATATTCCACTGGTTTTACTCATCATGCAGCCTCTAAGCACTAGAAGGAAGGGGTCAGTATTTGCTGAAGTCACAGGTATTCCCGTCAATAAATGGCTTTTGTTTAGTTGGATGCGTACGTGTGCTTCTGTATGTGTATGTGTGTGTGTGTGTGTGTGTGTGTGTGTGTGTATGTGTTTTGATTAGCTTACTGGACCATTTGAGCAAAGAGATAAGATTGTGTGTGTGTGTGTGTGTGTGTGTGGGGGGGGGTGTCTTACGTGCTGAAACCCTGGAGACATGGACAAAGAGCAGGGTGCAGAGAGGGTGGCCAAGTAAAGGCATGAATCATCTCACTCTATATTATATACTCAGTTTTAATATGAGAGTGTTGAAATCCACATCATATACACAGTATAGCTAAGCTAGCAGCATGGCTATAGGGATGGCAATGTCAGTCTGTTGGTAGGTTGGTCCAACGTGTAGGTGTGAAATATCTCAACAATTACTGGATGGATTGCAATGGAATGATGTACAGACATTCATGATCCCCAGACGCTGTATCCCAGTGACTTTGGTGATGCTCTGACATTTCTAAAGACACCATGAGGAAGACATTTGTGGTCATGAGGCCCTAAGGTTATGTGACTGACTTGGCCAATCGAGAGCTAACCACTTCTTACGTTATAAAGTGATCATCGTTCTATTACACTGTCCTATAACTGTCCGACTGTGTATAAAAAAGGTTTATGAGTCCTACAATGTTTACACAGGATGAATGTTGGTACCTGCAAATTAAAGCTGAAAGTCTTCACTTTAACCTAACACTCTAACATTGTGTCATTTCAAATCTAATGTGCTGGTGTACAAATCCAAAACTGTCTTAATACTCTATGACACACTGAATCCTAGTGAAGCTTCCTACTATTACAATCTGCATCCTCATGAGAGCACTGAGGGTGCAGATTGAGAAACAATTCATATCTGAAGACATTTTCCATATTTCAGCGAGAGGCTTATTGAGTCAAAACTGCAGGGAAAAAAAAAGAAAAATGGTGAAAAAAGGCAAGAGAAGCGATTTTCAGACAGTGGAGTGAGTGGCGCTTGGTTTGAACTTTACAGGCATGTCCTGAGTCAGCTGTTGAAGGGAGTTCATCACTGTTGTTGGGGTGGCAGTAGCTCAGTCCATAGGGAGTTAGGATGGGAACCGGAGGGTCGCTGGTTAAAGTCCCCCTATGGACCAAAGTATGGTGGTGTACTGGTAGCTGGAGAGGTGCCAGTTCACCTCCTGGGCACTGCCAATGTGCTCTTGAGCAAAGCACCAAACCCCCAACTACTCGGGGAAGCCTGTCCATTGGCAGCTGCAGCCCCCTAACTCTGATATCTCTCCATTAGTGTATGTAGAGGTACTGAGCACGTGTGTGTAATTCAGGCCTGTGTTTAATGTGTATTCTAACAACAGAGTGAAAACATTGTTGCAGGATTAATACATTATTATTATTATTATTATTATTAAAGCTGACTCTGGGCATTTACTCTGATGGCGCTACACACTTATGCATAGCTGTCTGTGGGGGACGTGCACACAGGACACAAACAATGCCTGTATATTCACACACTATAGTATACAGTTGTTTCAAATACAATGAAAAGGTGAGGGTTGTATGATTTTCTCAGCCTCATAGATAAAATGTGTGAAATCTGGCAGCTGTGGTTAAAACATTTAACTCACCTTAATTAAAGTTATGATGTTTCCAAAAGGCAGATTAAATAATCAGATGCACCTCTGCAGCCATTCTCCTGCACACATTCAACCTTTCAAACGCATGTAGGCTGACGTAATCATCTGAAAACTATGCACACATATATGTAGCAAACGTACATGTGCGCACGCACGCACGCACACACACACACGCACGCACACACACACACACACACACACACACACACACACACACACACACACACACACACACACACACACACACACACACACACACACACACACACACACACTCTCTCTCTCTCTCTCTCTCTCTCTCTCACACACACACTACATCCCTGGCAGGTGACAGATCGGGTGGTGAAAGCCATGGAGATTCACCAGATAAGACTGTTAATGAGTAACCCAGCTGTTTCAGGTTGTTTGCTGCCCAGTGGCTGGAAAATTGGAACAATAACATGCAAACAGGGAGGTAATGGCTGTGGTGCCAGGCAGGCAGACCACAGGGAGATGCAGGTCTCCAACAAGGATTGGACAATAACATCAACAATAATGGCTGGTTTACCAGAGTTTGGCCCAAAAGCTTTTAAAAGCAGAATTTATGTTTGACCATTTTTTCTACAGTCCTTGAAATGTTTGATCTTCAGATAGCTAAGGCCAGTGTTGTAATGTAACAAAGTACAAATACTTCACTACTGTACTTAAATAGAATCATCACGTATCTGTACTTTACTTCGTTATTTATATTTCCGGAAACTTTTACTTTTACTCCACTACTTTTCCTAAATAAAATGTATATTTTTACTCCACTACATTTCACTTAAGCATCTTAGTTACTCGTTACTACAAAATAAAATCAGAAGAAAAAAGCAGGTTTGGCGAATCATTGCTCCCAAATTGCCAAGATACTGCACACTCCATTCCAGTTGGTGACCTAATGCCTGTTTGTTGCCAAGCAGCAAAAAAAAAAAAAAACATAGGCCAAAACTAAAGAAGAGGAGGAAGCATGACTGATAGTGTCATGGAAGCACCTGGTGCAGGCTCTGTCGCCATGGTAACAGATGATGACCTCCCCGATGACAGTGGTGATGAAGATAAAATGACACAAATTTGGCCATAAAGTTCATAATCAAAGTTTTTTTTTACATTTAATATCAGAAAATTACTTTTGATACTTAAGTACAGTAAATATCAGATACTTTAAGACTTTTACTCAAGTAATATTCTAAAAGGAAACTTTAACTTCTACCAAAATTCATTTTCTGGTAAGATACTTGTACTTTTACTCAAGTATTGCTTTCAAGTACTTTATACAAAACTGGCTAAGGCTGTTATACTTACCCATTGTTCTATTCTATATTTATGTCTCTTGATTTTTGCACTACTTGCTTTTATTGTTGATTTAATTTCCTCTTACTATGTTAATGTTATGCACCAAAACACTAAAGCAAATTCCTTGTATGTAAAACCTACTTGGCAATAAACCAGATTCTGATTCCAATTTTTAAAGTCATTTCAGCATAGTGATCATGTGAAGTCTGAGATTAAGTGAAAAACATTTTTCATGGCCGTGAGCAGTCTGGGTCTCCCTCTGGTCAGACGCGCCAGAAGCAAATTAAAAGAGAGATGAAAGAGGATAGATTACTGCTAGTTAAAACCAAAAATGACACATTCTTTCAGAAAAGACCCGGAAGAAGAATTCTACTGATATCCCTCCTGATAAACTGAGAGTACAGAACCTGGAAGTGGGCCAGAGTCATCTCACTAATGCACTGAGCTGAGCTCTTCTGCTTTCTGCTTACTGAACGCTCTCAAATACATGTCAGTACATTTGTGTTCCCTTTTGCCTTAGCATAGTATGTTAATTATGTTATATGTCACAATCCACAGTATTATGAGTGCATTCAATTACTCAAGCTGTGATCCGATGTTTAATGTTCAAAATTGTGTTTTTGTTCATGCTTTTTTAGTATATTCTTTGTACAGGTCACCACTGTTTTTTATCCTGTTTTGCTTTCTCCTAAGGGGCTGCATGAAAGGTATTGTGGGAGGGAGGAAGGCTGATTCTAATATTTCATTTACAAAAAAACAATAAAAGCAATAATGTAAATATAAAATCAGCGTCAGATCAGAAAATATATTTTGTCATCTTATTTGGAGGATTTGTTTTCTTTGGACTCTCCCCTGATTTACAAGATTAAGCTTCAAATGTTTTTGTTAAGTGTGAATGAACAGATGATGAAGTGTGTGTTTAGGTCATCATGATCCAGAGATACAACTGTTATATCTATTTATTTATTTCTTTTTTCTTCTTCTTTTTCTTTTCTCCGACCACCCTAATACATTTTGTACAGTCCCTAATGTGAAACGTTTTTTTTTTCTTCTTTTAATGTAGTAATCACTTGCATGTTTAATCAGGGAGGTGTTGCTTATCCGTTATGAAAGTTGGATGAAAGGGTCAGAGCTATAATTGTGTAACTGTGATGGTGATAAGTTGTTGTCATGTCTTTAAGAATCTGGTTACGGTATTGTCTCCTCTTAAAGCCTGTTTTGCTTCCTTTATTTCATCAAACTGAGTCTCTGCACATTGTTGTTTTATTACCGTTTCCTCTGGTTACAGTACATTCATTTCTCCACCTGTATCAGCCTATTCAGGTTCTCGATAAACAGGTTGCAGATTTGCACACAAAAAATACTCTGTGAAATCGATCCTGCCTGTAATTTGATTGTGTCCGAGTGAAGGAGAACAGAGCACTAAGTCCTGAGAGTGTTGGCTTTAGCCGAAAAACAAGGGGCACAAGTTAAAACCAGCAAAAAGGATACTATCAGGAGGAGGAGAAAGAGGAGAAGGAGTAGCCATTGTATCATAACCAAAAAACAGTTCCTATTTATCTCAGGGAACAGTGTAGCATATTTTAATAACAAACAACTCTATTAGGTGGCACAGACCCAAAAACTAATCCACCTATCCTCATATATGAAATACTGTATATGAGTATAGAACAGGGAATAACATGCCATTTGGCCTTCCTCAACATGCTATTTAATACTTAAATAATGTAGCTTCAAGTACTGGTTGATTAGTTTACAATAAGATAGATATAAGTCAGTGTATACACTGTAGACACATGTTTGTTGTGTGACAAACTTATGTTCAGCATGTTTTTAGACACATCAGTAGCACTTTGCTTTGCGTGTTAACACTAAATAAGGAGCAGGGCGATGACACCGGTGGGTTTTCCAAGAAATTGTCTTCCTGAGGAAACACATGCTCATTCAGAAGCACATGCTCATTTCGATGTGCAGTGACTAAAATTAACAATGTGGATATAGGTCTAGTTGCAAAGCCAAACACAACAGCACCACCGCTGTGTGGCATAAAATGAACAGGTAAAAGACAAAATTGTTAATCACAATTAGTTGTATTAATCGTCAACTACAATTTCATTATTGTGACAGCCAGTTGCATAAAAGAGGGAAGAGGGGGAAAGTTGGAGAAAGACAGAGAGACGTGAGAGAGGGAGTGTGCAGAGAGAGAAAAAGGTCAGGGGGAGTACAATTTTTGAAGAGGTTTGAAGGAATTCTTGAATTTAAAGTGAGAGTTGCAGAAAATGCCAAGGGGTAAAGAATGGAGAAAGAAGCACTATACTAAAAGCCGGGGTTGAAGGGCTGGAAGAGGAAAAAGAGGAGGAGGCGAGAAGTGGTGAAGGGGGCATGTGAGCGTGGGAGTAGAGATGGTAACTTGAGCCTTGTGTTTACCATGTCTCCAGAAACATATGAGTTCTGGGACAATGTGTTCGAGAACACATGCTGAGACCACGGCCCCAAAATAGGGGTAGCTGATTTTAGGGTGAAGAGAAAATCTATAACGTATGAACAGGAAATAAAAATGAATTTTATTATTCAGTGTCCATGAGATGTGGAGAAGATGTGGCGGGTGATTTGCTGCTAGCTATAGCTGCTATTGTTGTGTTTTACATGTATGATGATACATTTTCGAATTGTGCAAACAGTTAAACTTATTTTGAAGTGAAGCTTTTTTCGTCATTGAAGATTGAATGTTTTTTTGTTTAACGATGTTTTTATTCATTTTCATTGCAAATACAATTTTCACCAACCTTGCATGGCAGCTGGATTCTCACAATATCCTTCAATCACACTAGAATCGTGGGATCACGCATCACATACAAATCAATCTTGTCAGGCTTTAAAGTAATGCGTTTGTGTCTGAACTACCAGCTTACTGCACCAATCAGGGTCCGGTAAGAAGCTACTGGCAGCTATGGCGTGGTATAGGTGTGTGTGACGGCCGCGACTGTTCGTTCAAAACAACAATGTTATTGATTGGATGGTTCATCCAATCAATAACATTGTTGGCGGAGTTCTGCGCTCTCCAAGTGCTCTTCTAGTTTCTAGGCTATCAATGAACAGACTCTCTAAATCAATCAATATTTTTATATGAACAACAAATGCATTGACAACGTGTAACGTGGTTTTATCTGCTACTATTTATTATGCCATTGTTATTATTTATTTGTTTGCTTGCTGGGAAATGCACTTCTCATGTACTCCTACGTATCCTGACAAACTTCTTTTGGTCAGTCAGTTGCTATGAATACAACCTTTTGTAAATGATTTCAGCTCTCCTCGTGTGCCTCAAAACTCAGGCCGGTCTGAACTTGTCTGCCTCTCGTCACATCGAGTTACACCTCCAAACTGCATAACAGCTGACACACTTCATGTTTCCCATCCGGCTCTTTGTTTACCCAGATCCTTAATCCTTAATATAACTTTTATGTTTACTTTCAGAATCATCTTTCCTATCATAGCAAGGTCAGACTGGGACAAATGACATACAATTGCTACTTTATCCAAATGTAATGTAAACAATTCCTCCAACAGATTATGTTTAGAAATAACCATGTACACATTCAGTTTAGTTTGTATGTAAACAGAAGATATAGACAAAAAGAAACACAGATTTCAAACTAATTTCTTTGCCTAGATTTCTCTAAATTCTGTGCTGTGTATCTTATTCCTCATTCCCTATCTAAAACTACCAGCAGACATCCCTGAAGAATAATAAGGGATTTGGCATACTGTACAATAATTCTGATCAGCTAAGCCAGCGGCTAAGTGTGTTCTTTAAGATCCTCCGAGAACAACTCTATAAACCACAACTTTTGCTTTCAGGGTGAGGAGGAGTGAGAACGACTAGTAAAGATAAAAACAAGATTGGGGTGTTATTCATAAGGCATAAGGCAGCGCAGAGTATCCTCTTTTTCATGAGTGTGTGTGTGTGCAATTCCCTTGTTCATTCCCCTCTACCCCCCTTGGTAGAGCCCCTCCCCGACTGTAAGCACTTCATGGACGGGGCTGTTTTTAGTTTATCAGTGTTTTAAGCCCCCAACATCTCCTTCCAGGCAGCGCTGCCTGGAAGGCACTAGGATTAGGCAATGGTTATAGTTATGGTTAGGGTTAGGGTTAAGGTTAGGTGCCTTGAAGTCAACGGTCCCAGTGCTGCCGTGGTTATGGTTATGGTTAGGGTTAAGGTTAGGGTTAGGGTCAGGTGCCTTGAAGTCTTGAACGGTCGCAGTGCTGCCTGGAAGGAGACGTTGGGGGCTTAAAACACCATTGAGCCTGTTTTTATGGAAGTCTGGCTGAATCCAGTTCACACTGCTTCAAATAATGACCTCCTCGTCTTACTCTCTCCCACTCCTCCCTGCCTTCCTCCTTCATCTATCTCAGGATCTCTCTCCCCTCTTATTGTTTATTCCTCTTCTTTGTCTTCTGTCTCCTTTCTTTCTCCTTTTCCTGCTTCCCCTAATGGAGAAATAAGAAATAAGAAAGATAGAAACAGAGAGAGAAAGCTAGAACTGATTTGAACAGTGTAAAGCTTTTTGTGTATCTGAAACCTATTTGTGTATTTAGAAATGTATTGTGAAATGCTTGTGAAATGCTTTTTGTGCAGATGTACGATCTGTCCAGATGTGTGTTTCCAGATATCAAGGCAGAGCGGGCGGCTGCCCTGCTGCCCCAGACTCTCAGGGGGCCACAAATGCTGTCTGTGTGGCCTTAATTTTGAGGAAATTTAATTAGTCACAAATTTGTTTGGTTGTACATTGTGCATATTTTTGTTGGGGGGGGGGAGACAGCAGTCCAGCGGTAGTAAAAAAGTAAAACAGTTTGGACCATGTTGGTGAATTTTTCAACAAATGGACTGACAAATCTACTGACATGACTTGGGAGTAAAGCCTTCATCAGAGCATATGTGACAGCAGTGAGCTCTCTTTTTAAAGGACACGTTATAGAACATGGTGTGATGCAGTTAAAAGGCACATTTCATAGTATAGGCTGAGGTTGAGAGGGACTGCCTGCATTTATTTGATTTTGTGTGTGTTGATCGTGTGTGTGTGTGTGTGTGTACTATATGATCTATCGCTCTTGTAAAGGTGTAGAATCTGACACCTTTTTTGTGGACCTTTCCCACGAAGGTGCTTCCCTTCGGTCTCTAACACACTCAGCCCTCGTGGTGTGTGTTTTTGTGTACATGTGTGCATTTATCACCCAGCAGCTAAGTACGTAGCTGCCTAAAGTTACAAGGTGTGTTTTTGGATCTCACTTTCACTTGTTTTCATGCTAGCAGAGACCGGGAAAAACGGAAAGCTGCTTCACACACAAGTGAGTGAGTCTGTTGCGTCAGCTCCACCTACACGCTCTATCGCCGCATGTGATTTTTTTTTCCCGGGAATGTTGCCACATAAACCCAGTTTATAATACTGCAAATGCAAGCAAGAGTACCGCTTTCATCAGTGGCCTATAGCTTCACTCACCATTGTTTTACCTCATTCCACGATAAATACTGACTTAACAGACATTTATTTAAAGGGGACGTATCATGAAAATCTCACTCAACCTTTCAGTACTTGTGCACATACAGTACATTTAGGTATCTGGAGTGCCTACCAACCCACACACTCAGTCAGTTTTTTGTGGGCTGTCTAGATAAGAAAACATTGGATTCAACAAGCCATTCAGATTTGGCTTCTCTTCCTACGTCACATGCAGGCTCATAAGAATATAGCGCCTCCCATCTGAGTATCTCCACCCACAGCTTGAGAACTACCTTTGCAAAGGTGCGCCATATTTTTCTCGCAAGCCAATCAGAGCAGACTGGGCTTTTCGGGAGGGGGCTTAAAAAGACAGCCGCTGAAACTGAGCGTTTCAGACAGAGAGTGAATACAGGTATATTCAGACGGACAGCATGAGGTTGTTGTGGTATGTTTTTTGAATATGAAAGCATGTAAACATGTTCTAGTAGAAACCCAAAATACAAGTATGAACGTGAAAATGAGGGAATCTGGGACCCTTAAATAAAAAATCTCTGAGATTATTACTTAAAGTGCCCTTAGGCAAGACACATAACTCATATTCTCTTCAGTGGCCTGCAGGAATCCCAGATGTGGGGCTGTGTGAATGTGAGTCAGAACGGCAATGAAAATGAAGGTTAATGAACATGTTTGCATGCAAACATGCCTGAGTGCCTGTTGTGAATGCTAATATCTTCACATTTACATGTCTTAAAGAATGACGGTCACTGATTGGATCTTTGTGGATGCAGCACAATTTGTGGTGACAAAATATGACATGAGGCAGAAATTATTTATTGTATTGGACACTATTTATAAAATCTGAAATTGAAAGACTTTGTGTATTGATTGGTCATAACCTTGGTGGCTACCAAAACCAGACAGGTTCTGAGTGATGGTACAGCTATAGATTGTGATGTGTGAGGTTATTCAGTAAAGGACGATAAATCTGTGAGTGTGTACGGTCGATTTTCTACTTCAAGGACGTCACTTTCTTGCAGGCTGGTTGGACTTATGAAATATTGATGCTGCGTGTGTGCAGCCCAGGCTATAAATAGTTTCAGCTAAACATAAAGCCATTTGTTTCACCACTGCCATCTGACACAGCTTTATATCTAACCCACAAACACACACAGATATAAATGCATACACTTCACTGACAAACTGGATGCACGCTGCATTCTGATCCTGCAGATGTATTGATATTCTGGGTGTGTAGTAGCACACACACACCCGACATGCTGCAGTCTGTCTGTGTGCCTGGCTTGACCATTAACATCTGTCTGTGTGGAGATTTATTATTGAAAAAAACTATGAAGCGAGCATGAGCGCAAAATAAACTCAAGCTGTTATCAATCTGCAGGAACAGATTGATGAAGTGTAACACCTGATGAAAAGCTGGTCTCACTAATTTATGTAGCTGTTCTGGAAGGTTCAGAGCACTTGAGAATAAAATGACTAATGTGCTTCAAATGCTTAACCTCTGTTAAGGACATGTGTCTATTATCAATCAATCAATCAGTGTTCACTTTCATTTCACTGTCATTTGTCCCCACAGGGCAATTGAGCAATGAAAATATCATAAAAGAGGAAGCACATAAATAAAGTGAGAGGTTCTGACCCAGGTCTCAGCTTGGGTGTCAGACACAAGGAACCTCAGATTGATTATCACATTCTGCATATGTTTGTCAATAATGAGTTTCCATACTTTATCTAATATAGATACCCAGGGCGCCCTCTAGCTCACCCAGTAAGAGCGTGCGCCCCATGTAGGCTGAGTCCTTTGCAGCGGCCCGGGTTTGAATCCGACCTGCGGCCCTTGGCTGTGTGTCAACCCCCCATCTCTCTCCCACCTTTCCTGTCTATCCACTGTCACTATCGAATAAAGGCAAAAGCCCCAACAAAATAATATATAAATTTAATATAGATACCCAACTCTGCAGGAAACAGTGATATTGCAGGAAATTAGTGCACAGCCACACACATGCTGCTGAGCCCTAACTCTTGCAAAATAGTGCTTTGACAAACTGCTGAGTTGATTTATAAAACTACCAACCAGATCAAAACGTGTTTAGCAGATGTGATGCTGTCATGCATAATAGGCACTTTATTTGACCTAAGTGCACTTATGTTAATACTTTTAGGGGCACTCAGTATTCCATACTTCAATAGTGTTGGATGACTTGAGACATATTTATAAGAATTGTCAAAAGTGATGCATGATATTCAGATTTTTAGTTTAATTACACAAGTTAAGGATTGGATTACGCTTTACTAGTTAGATAGATCCATCCTCCTTATGCCCGTTCTCACACATTTATATTAGTGCGCCATCTAGCGGCCACAGTGTGTCATAGCATCCTCTACACATTTGTGTTGTATTGACATGCAGCCGCCTGCAGTGGGCAATGTAACCTAACTGTGTATCAACGTATGGGCTGACTGGAAAGAGAGGCTCTTGGAAGAGTTAAGTAAGTGAGCTTTTAATACTGTTAATAGACGTGGATTAAATTACCTAAAGGGCAAGGTTTCTCATTCGTAGCTCATTTCAGTTAAACAGGCATTGTAGAGTTGTAGAGTTTACATTAACGTTAGCCTGGCTGGCGTTGCTGAGCTAATTAATGATAACTAGCTAATTGAAATTGTTAAGCTAGCTAAATGCGGTGAGCGGTCTCATTAAAGAGTGAAAGCTTTGTTGTTCCTGGTCTGTGGTGGCTCCTTTTGGTTGTTTTAAACGTTCTTTAACATTTCTAAATGATGACATTAGCCTTGAATACAATTGAAAGTATTACCCTTTCAGTCTAAGTTACCCTGCAAAGTCAATTCCAGTTCCAACTAACGTTAATGTTAAGCTAGCAACTGACGAAATTGGCAGTTTTTTTGGGGCTGCTTCCAAAGCAAGAGCATTAACAACTACATGTAAAGCATGCCTACTATGAACCCAAATGTAGGACTATAGGAGTGTTTCAATATCTTGAACGTCGTTAAAGTTCTTGAACGTCGTTAAAGTTTGACAAAAGGGGAAAGCTTATAATGACTTCTAATAGAGCTCACCTGTGCGTCTTCTTGCAGGGGTTCATGGGAAATGAAGGTCACCGTTGTAGTTCTCATCAATCAATACAAAAATCTGGAAATTAAAATAATTGAATAGCGCTATTGGTTAATCTGTCTGTTTATTTTTCCACTGATGATTTAGTTCGTTAAACCCCATAAAATCGTGAAAAATGTACATCACTGTTTCCCTGAAAACCTAGGTAACATCATCAAATGGCCTGTTTTGTCTGCCCAGCAGCCCAAAACCCAGATACAGTACTTACAGCATGGTTGAATTTACTTATTGTTTCAACACAAATCCGAAGTAATAAAAAGAAAGGGAAATTTGTTGGAGTAGGCCTACATATACAAACAAACAAACAATTAACTCAACATAATACTCATATCAAAATCCACATTTACTAAAAATCCACTGGCTGTACGATAGTCATGTGCGTATCCAGTTCAAAGTATTTTTTTCTCTCAGCTCACACAGGAAAAAAAATGTAACCTGATTTTGAATAAAACAGCTGTGAAGGAATGTTTCGGAAAGGTTGTCCTGCTGACATACGTGCTTCATCCTTTAGGACAGAAATGCCAAGAAATATGAGGAATGTGTTGTCAACTGTAGTGTATCAGATGCTTAAGCCTGCTGTCAGGGGATCACAGACAAGCAAGAGAACATGTGTGGTATGTGAGGGTATATGAGAGGGAATTGACATCCATTGCCATCGTACAATCCTTGACCTTGAGTCTTTTTGCTTTTACAGAGGAAAAAGAAAGAAAGGCAGAGTGGAAGAAAGCAGAAGTAAGTGTCTTAACAGCTGAGGTTCAGTGTCTGTGACCTATTCTTGTGCGACATATTTTAATTCTGACTAGGAAGTGGATCAAGCTTTTTTAGCCACTTTGTGTGTGTGTGTGTGTGTGTGTGTGAGAAAAGCAATTAAACCTTTACTCAAAATGTGCAGATTACATATAGGCACACCCTCACAGATTTTGCTTGAATATTCAGTGGGACCAACACACATCCCCCCCATCAACACACACTCACAAGCCTAGTCCTCTCCATCCACCACCCCCCTATCTCCCTTGGGACCCCCACAAAAGTCTGGTGAGGGGTCTCAAGTGCCAAAAAGCAGGAAGTCACAGCTGTGCTCATCCCCCTTTCAGTATGTGTGAGAGCAAGAGTGGGTGTTTTTGTGTCTCTATCTGTGTGTGTGTGTGTGTGTGTGTGTGTGTGTGTGTGTGTTTTAGTCTCTATATTTCTGTGTTTGTGTCTCAGTCAGTTTTGTCTGGCTAGTACTTTCCCTTCCCACCTCTTTGGTGCAGAAGTTTCCAGTGCCGTTAAATGAGAGAGAAAGCCTGGCTTATATAGGCTAATAAACACTCTGTGTGCCTGAGCTGTGGCTAATGGTATAAGACTGACTGCACTGGACTGCTCTGGTGGACGGACACACACACACACACACACACACACACACACACACACACACACACACACACACACACACACACACACACACACACACACACACACACACACACACACACACACACACACACACACACACACACACACACACACACGCCCCGTCAACTTCCCATTTCTTTATTGTTCCTGTGACCTCTCTTTGCTTTTTACGTCTTTATTTTTTCACTTTCTCTTGCTTATTGCACTTTCTGTATTTGTTTGCTTATCTCTTTCTAAACTCTATATGGCCAAAAGTATGTAGACGTCCCTGCCCACATACCTTTGTATAGCGGTAGTTTGGATCTCAGGCTGTTTTTCGTGGTTTGGGCTAGACCTCTTATGATCTGGTTACAGCTGAAACAATTAGTCGATCATCAGAAAATGAATCTCCAACTATTATGATAATTGAATTATCATTTGAGTAATTTTTCAAGCAAAAATGCCAAATACTCTGGTTCCAGCTACTCATTTGTGAGGATTTGCTGTATTTCCCTCTCTTATATTTTTGTCATAGAATTTCTTTGGGTTTTGGATTTGGGTTTCTTGGACAAAACAAGACATTTGAAGACATCCCCTTGGGCTCTTTGACTTTCTGATATTTCATAGACCAAACGATTAATCGAGAAAATAACCACTAGTTCCAATCAAGGGAAATGTTTATGCTGCAGAATACAGTGACAAAAGACAAAAGTATGCTTGAAACTTGGTGGCAAATCTCCTGTGTCAACATTACATCGCCCCCATGCCAAAGTGAGGTCGTGGAAGAACATGACTGGCCTGCACAGTGCTCTAACCTCAGACTCATCCAAAACCTTTGAGATAAATGTGACCACCGACTGCGTTCCCTACCTACCTCAGTGCCCAACCTCACCGATGCTCTTGTGGCCGAATGGAAGCAAATCCCTTCAGCCAGGTTCCAAAATCTTGTGGAAAGACTTACCTAAAGGATGGAGGCTGTTGTAGCAGCAGAATAATGCTCATGGTTTTGAAATGAGATATTCTACCAACCTATCATGTATAGGCTAGTTGTAACGTTTATATGTCCATATACTTTTGGCCATGTAGTGTATCTCATTTTCTACTTTGGTCTCTGTCTTGATCTCTCTCACTTCTTTATTTTCTATTCCTTGTCCCGTTTCTTTCTCTCTCTATATTTTGACTCTTTCTTCTTCATGAGCCTCTGCAGCTAATTTTAAAGCCAGCTCTTTGCTGTAAATCTCAGGCCTTTGGTTTAATAGGCACAGTGTGCCTCTGTAACACCGGCTGCCTTTGTTTTGGTTACAGATAAAATCACTGAAGGAAAACACGACAGCAGAGAGAGAAGGAGAAAGAGGGAGAGGCTATACGAGACCGAAGAGATGTAGAAAAGCAGTGCAGTGAACGAGTGTGTGTGTGAAATCCCTGTGGTGCAGGAAGAAATAGACACATCTAAAGAGTGAGAAGGGCAGTTCTTTCCTCCTTTTTTATTTCTTAAACAATATACATAAAGAGAAAATGAAATGATAGCAGCTAAAGAGTGATGATTTGACAAAGCACGTATCCAGAGCTGACTTAACTACTTCCTAACTCTGAAGCACAGATCGAGATTTCAGACTTTCCTCCAAACTCTGCATCTGTCTGATGTTGCTTCTTAAAGCTTGTCTGACTTTTTAATCTAATTTATCTTGCTGCCCTCTCTTCCCTTCATCCCACCTTTCATTCTCACTTTGTTTAATCTCATTGCGATGTTACCTGAAGTGCACGGTGGTTGTTGCTGATGTTTTTTTTTTTTTGGGAATGTTGACAAGTTGACCGGCAAGCTGCACTGACATCGAACCTCACTCCACTGTGAGGACGAGAGAGACAGATACAGGGAGGGAGAGAGAAGGGGGGAGTAGGGGGAGGGTGAGAAAAAGATAGGGAGAGAGGGGGAGGTGGGAGAAAAGGAGGAGGAGAGATGAAGGGGAAAAAAATGACTTCACGGCCACGACTAGACTGCCCCCTTTTTTCCCCTCAGCCTCTCTGTCTCTCAACTTTTTTCCTCCGTCCTCCTCCTCCTCCGTGTGTTTTTTTTAAATGGTTTGGGGAGAAGAGGGGAACAAGCATTCAGAGCTTGGCTGACGGTGCAGGCAGGAGCGTCACATAGGAAAACAGGAGCCTGAGGGGCAGCACACTGAAACTGAAGAGGATTGAAGAGGCTTGGTTTTTTTTGGTCTAATGCACAGACTAAAAGACTGACTTGCAGACCGAAGAGGCAGGAAGGACTTCAAACAATACATTTACACGTGTAAAAAAATAAAAAATAAAAAAAGGAAAAAAGCCAGATATACTGTACCAATTTATTTTTGTAGACAGATACCTTGCGAGCAAGCTTAAACATTTTTTCCAGACAAGACTGGAGTTTTCTTCCATTGGAGCGAGAAGTGCAGATGGACAGAGGGACATTTTGAATGAAATGAGAAGACTCCTCATCTTCATTCAGCAATGCTTTTGAGGAAACCTGCAATGAACTGTTGCTGTCTGCTATGTTCCTGGACGCTGACACAGGCATAGGAAGCATTTAAATTCACTAAATTCTTCTTGGATAGAGGATCCACATTGTCTTTTTTCCTTCTTCTACAAAGTCCTTTCTTCAGTGCAGGTGTTGTGCGGACTGTCACTATGTTTTCTCAAAGGTACTCTTTAACACCATCATGGACTTCTTGCCTTTTGATCTTGTGCATCCTGGATGGATGGACCACAGCCTGGCCGGCAGCCCAACAATCCCAACCCCAGCTGCAGTCCCGCCGGTCCAGGCAGATGCCACCCCTAACCACCTCCTCGTCAGCCGGCAACCTGTCAGAGAGTGCAGAGAGCAAAGTGGAGCGCCTCGGCCAGGCGTTTAAGCGGAATGTCCGTGAGCTACGAGAGAAAAGCTCCTGCTTGGACCTGGTCTTTCTGGTGGATGAGTCGTCCAGTGTGGGGGCCAATAACTTCCTGAGCGAGCTGAGGTTCGTACGCAAGATGCTGTCCGACTTTCCTGTTGCGCCAGAGGACACGCGGGTGGCGTTGGTCACCTTCTCATCCAAGACCCATGTAGTGACGAGGGTGGACCACATCTCAGCGCCAAAGTCCCACCAGCACAAGTGTTCCCTGTTCAACCAGGAGATCCCAGCTATCAACTACAGAGGAGGGGGCACCTACACGAAAGGAGCCTTCCAGAGGGCAGCGGTGAGTCAGACCTAAAGATAAAATAAACATCGTCAGTGAGGCATATGTGTCAGTCTGTGTCTAAATGTGCCTGCGTGTTTGTGCATAAGTTGATTTATTTTCTTGAATTTTGCTCACTTGCGCATCCTAATAATGAACCTGAGATTGTATTTCATAAACCTTTGCTGTGTGTGTGTGTGTGTGTGTGTGTGTGTGTGTGTGTGTGTGTGTGTGTGTGTGTGTGTGTGTGTGTGTGTGTGTGTGTGTGTGTGTGCATGTGCGTGATTGTGGCTTAGTAAGGTTGTTGTTAATGAGGTCCTGCGTGGCATTGCTGTTGCTGCGTCCTCTAAATTACACACCGGCAGATAGTGGGGAAGCCACTCGCCTGCTAATTGTTCAGGAGTTTCCAGTGATACAAATACCATTAAGAGTAAGCACATGCAACTGCAGAGAAACACGCAGATGCATGCACGTTGCAACCCACAAAAATTAACTGCATGCATAACACTCAAAAACACTGAGCAATAGGTTTGGAAAAGTGGAACAAATAGCAAGACACATGATGTGTGGCTTAGATAAAGCGTTCTGGGTGAATATGAATTGCTTTAATGTTACTGATAAAGTTTTGCCTCTTAAACGGAAACATTTCAGGTTGTAAGGCTGAATGTGTTGTAGAGGCAGGGATTTGGGGGTTATGCTGGATTACAAGTGGTCAAAATGTTTATGGTTTGTTGATTTGAGCTGCCTGACACCCAGCAGTGCTCGCACACACTCAAACACGCACCAAGGGCATATGGCAAAGTTCATCCGTCAAGTCCAAACAGCCCAGCTGTAAAAGCTGTGTTGGTGGTATAGGGGCTGGTCCTGTATAAACACACACACCTTGGCTCATGCCTCAGATCCGCTGAACTGCAGGATCACACAGTACAAGATTCAGGAGTTTTTGTGGTCTGCAAACTTGCATAGAAATGCTAAGCTATTCTAAGGGTATTTTGCATTCTGCTGATAGTTGTTGCATCCAAACAGATGGAAGGACAAATGGCTAACATTATGGCTTGGTGACAAAAATACAAAATTGATGTTATGACTGGGTGCACTGAAGTCAGAAAATCTCTTTGACACTAGTACAATCTTGTAATGAAACAGCTGATGAGTATCCAAACAGCTAAGCTTGGTTCTGTGCAGTAATGTGGTGTTAAATAAAAAGTTTGTTGCAGTGTGACAAAGACTACATCCAGTCAGTGATCACCATAAGGCATATAACCATCAGTTTTAACAATAGTATTCATAAAATGGCTTGTATCACTTTGCTGCTACAGCACTAACTTTCCATGAATGCACTTTAGATAATAAAACATCACATTGGCCTAGTTTCACAGATAAATATGTAGGTAAGCTGAGTTTTACCCTTCAATCCATCCCTGTTTAAAGCTAACAGCCTTGGACCGTATCCTCTGGCTAAGCGCTGAAAGCTTGGCCCCCAGGACAGGTTTTCCTTGGTTAAGTGCTGATAAGTGCTGGCTGTATCCCAGCTGCTAAAGACCACAACAATACCAAGAAAAGGCTGGGGGAATTCTTGAGCCTTTATCTTTATTCACACAACACTCAGAATGTTTTGAGTGATTTATCAAGTGATATAGTAGTCTAAATCAGCCAAAGCTGGCTTTAGAAAAAAAGCAGGGCGTCCTGCTGCTCAGGCTCTTAAGTTGTCTTCTGAACATTGTTATTGATTCAAAGTCTGATTAAAATAAAAGATGATTTCATTCATTTATTTGCTTATCATAGTGTACAAGCACTGCTGTATTTCTTTCCAGTATGTCTTCTACATGGTGAGAGTCCGTGGGCCGACTTGAACAATGTATGAGCAATGGGAGAGCTACGTGCAGCCTACACAGAGCTGAGATTTTTTGGAAAGATAGATGAGCCTAGCAGATACAGATTGAGAAGCAGGAGATCAATCGGTACTCCAGAAACCACTCCACACCTGATGGATTCAGTCTGACGTTTACTGTGTCTTCACATGATCGAGGAAGTGATGTTAAAAAAAACCAGGCCTGTGTGTGATTTAACGCCTGATCTCTGTTTTATCGTCTGAATCTGACTGGAAAAAGAAAAAAGGAGCGTTTGTCGTCTCTTTCCATTAGCTGCACAAAGGATGGGTCTGCTAACACTAATCTACAAAGCGCATATCCGCCTGTCATCATGTACCTGAGTGAACTATAGGGCGACTGTCTCAGTGTGTGAATCTGTTGAATTGGGAATTTTGCGGTGTGTGTCAGTGCATGTAATTAGTGATTTGTGCTTTTGCCCATACACATGTCTTCATGTGTTTGCGCTCCCGTGTATCCATCTGAGGCTTCAAGGTAGAATTAGGTTGTGTGTGTGTGTAAGTCTATGTGATGTGTGTGGACATGTGCATCTGTCTCAGAAAGAAAGAGAGACAGTGAAAGTAAGAGAGAGAGGATAATTGCTGGATAATAATAATAATGCCATATTTTATTCCCTTGGCTGGTCTTGGCTGTTCTAAGTGCTGTAGAAAGCTGGGATCCATTAAGAGAGACATTTTTCCACCAGCCGTGCATGTAGAGACAGGGCTCTCCTCCAGCACTCTTCATCTCTGTCTCACTGTGTGTCTCTGCTGTCTGTCTGCTGTCTCTCTTTTCACCTTATACATCATACAGTAGGTTTAAAGCATCAATGTATGCAGGTTCCAAAGTTAATTCATTTTTTTTTCACTTAGTTTAGGCAAATTGTGGTGTTAACTAATATATACAGTAAATGTGTAAACAGACACTTGAGAATATACTAAACGAGTAAGCAGTGTTTATGTATGTATAAAATGAGGAAATATAGGCTTGTTAAAGTCAAATACGTCACTTCTCTAGCTCTCTATTATGGTGTCTTATTCTTCAACATTTGTTGTACAATGTGTCGTCTGACCACATCTAAAGGTAAAAGTGTTTATAGCTGTTAAGGTGCTAAGGCGTGGCAAGAAGCCTTCCTGTAATAGAAAGTGATGACATGCAATTCATTTTAGAAGTGAGACTTTCTGACAGTCTTTGCTCGAAGGCACTCGGGTTTACACTTCAAATGTAATGGAGGAATGAAAAAAGAGAAGTTCTTGAAAAAGAAGTTCAAATCCTGCATACTTTTCGCACAACTGGCTTATCACTGCATCAAGTGTTGGATTGTTGGTTTTGGAAAGGACCAAAAACTGTCAGATGCAGCCCCCTAGATTCCACTTGGAAAGTGGGTTTCAGACACTAGTACTGTAGACGATCTGTCAAGCAGTTTGTTTGGAGCATACTGAGGGTTTGATCATTTTTCGATACTGGCAAATTTAGCACTGAAAGTATAGAGGTTCGATACCCAGTCTCTCTCTCTCTCTCTCTCTCTCTCTCTCTCTCTCTCTCTCTCTCTCTCTCTCTCTCTCTCTCTCTCTCTCTCTCTCTCTCTCTCTCTCTACTGATATAATCCAGCACATCATATGTGTCTGTGTGTTTGGAAAAAATCTATATGAGGGTAAATGTCATGCACTATGAGTTTAAGAGTGCAGCACTTTGTCATAATGATTCACATGCCTCATTTCAGGATCTGTCTCTTCTCAACCTCGTGTCTGACATGCTAACCTAGTTGCTGATGACATCACTCACCACGTTGTAGTTTTCCAGCACTTTCATAACCGCCCTACAAAGAAGCTGATTGATGACTTTCAGTAAATGTTTTCAGGCCTCTAAAGAATAACTACTGTACCTGAGACAGAAGTAGTTCACATCATCTTCTCTAAACTGAATCATATTCTTTCCTCTCTACTTACTGTAATTGCCCTGCAAAAGTCAATCCATTTCCCTGGTCTTTTTAACTCTCATTTAATTTATTTTCCATGCATTTGCCTTTTACATGACCAAATATCTTCAAGGAAATATGGCTCAAAGCCTTTAATTTTATTCTATTGGTTGTTAGCAATCTTGTTGATCCAGGAATTATGGCTTTTTCCATTGTTGCATTTATTATAGCTTGCTTTGGATACGAGTGTCGGCTATAAAAATACAGGGAGAGAAAAGATAGTATCTGTAATAGCCAGGTGAAAAATCCCTGCCATCACTTGTTTTTCTTCTCATCATTTGTCTTCATCCTGAAGATTTGCCACAGGGTTGCCATGTGTTGCCAGATAAAACTCCCCTTTTGCTCTCTGCAGGCAGGCCCGGCTTTGGCAAAGAAACACAAGCACTAAACTGGACTTGGCGGCTTTGCTGTGTCAGTCGGCCTTCACAGTTGCATAATACACAGACAGATGGGCAGCGTGTGAAGAGGAGTGGGGAAAAGATGGAAGAATAAGAGGAAAAAAGTGGAAGAAAGAAGGGTGAAAAGCACTCGGTCAAGGAATTGATAGAAAGAATGTGGCTCTTTCTGCTGCTTATTCACAGTAATGGTTTTACCTGACTGTTGGTTAGGCTCTGCCTGAGGTTGGTTCAAAACAGACTAGTTTACAGCCCCTTAATAAAAGCAGCATTCTGCTCAGCCAGCCAGTGTGTTTCTGAAACTGAAATCTGTATACTCTAGCTATATAATTCAATGTGAGTACACAAATGTTGAAATGACATAAAATGCCCATCCCTTGTAGCCGTGATAAATTAGTCTGAAGCTAATGCTTACCTGTTCAGGAGGAAATTAGCCAACTCTGTGTCCTTTTGGGCTCTAAGCTGTCTCCATCTTTCAAATACATTTCCAATATTAACCCGGGGTTTGTTACGTCTCTGGTCATGCAACTATTAGAAACATGCCCCCTTTTTCAGGTCGGGTAGAATCTAACTCTGTTGATTCTGTTCATTTGTTTGCTGCTTTCATGGCTGTACTAACGTTACAGCTGTAGCGCACTGGGTTTACGTTTTTACAGGTATATCTGGCAACCCGGCCTGGCTGTCAAACTGGGGAGTTGATAACAACACACAGGCCAAAACACAAACAGACAGAAATTTCAAAAGGAGAAAATACTGGCATTAGCATTGTTGTCAGAAAAGATAGTATTTCAACTTAGTTTCCTTAATATCTCATGACGCATTGGGGTCATTTTGGGATTTATTACAGTAAATATATTAAATATTGGACCTTTTAAATAGTCACAAATGTAAAATGACATTAAGCAAAATGCAACTACAAGCTCTAGTTATCACCCCGTATTGTTCAGAAAACCATTTTGCTGGATAGTTTAGGAGAAATTTGACAGCCGGCAGGTTTTTCCAATTGGAAATCTTGAATCCAAGCCCACTTTTGTCAATAGTCCAAGTTAATGTTTCAGAGAAAGGGAACACTTCATACAGCTCTGCTTGAGATAATGCCTTTCTTTATTGAGCTTTGACAGACCACAATAAGAGAAACAAATATTGTGGGCTGGGTTTGTGAGACCCCCGTCTCATTCCAGTGGGTCAACGCCGTTTCTTCCACTTTTCCCATTTTCATTCCTTACCATCATGCTCTCCTCCAGAACCGCAGACCTCCCCAGCAGAGTGTCAGGCAGGGGAACGTTACCGTCGTCAGCTTTGACGCATTACAGACAAAATACGCGGTATTGTGTTTCAAAACATTGTTTATTAGATTAAATGAGGCTTGTGTAAGTTGCATATATTTGGCTTGTGGAGACATACAGTAGAGATCCTGTACATGCTTGGCCTGTCTGAAGTGCACACACATTTACACTTGATGTTAATGTTTGAGAGTCTAACCCTGGATTTCTGAATAAGCAACGATGAGTTGTAGAGTGCAGCAATTTACGGTGGGAAATGAACACCATCCATCACCTGGAAATGCTGGAAAATTTTGTCTACGGCGGGTGATTTTCAGGGGCCTTTTCATTTCTAGAAAATATATTTGCTCACTGGAGCATTTTTTTTTATTCTAATGGCTGAGTCACGGGGAGAATTTTAAACAAGCCAGTAAATTCACACCAGCACTAAATTAAGAAGGTAGGGAGTGACACTGTAGAGAGATAACATGGAGAGCTACTTTTCACCAAGAGAATAAACCTTTTTCCCCTTCAAACCTCCCTAAAATAGGAGCAAGTGTACGACTGCCAAAGAAAAAGAGAAGACGACTACATTTAGAGTGAAACGGCCGATGCAAACAAGTTCCCCCACTTTAACAAATGAAAGCAAGGTGCATCTCTTTGATCCAGTCTCCAAGGCTGGACTCAGCCTTGATAAGATGATAAGAAAAGTCTGTTTCCTGTCTGTGCAAATGCCATTTCCTGCCATCTCACCCTTAATCATTTCCTCCCCCTCAGTCCGTCTGCTTTTTCCCTCTCCACCTCCTCCTTAGTGTCAGAGGGTCTCCGGGAGGGTTAAATGAGACAGAAGGATGGAGCAGACGGGCTGCCTCACCTACCAGCCAGGAAAGCCCTGATAAGACAGGCAGGAGAGTCCACAGACACCAGACAACAGATTTTAAATTTCTGAGTCTGCAGTAGGATCTGGGTCACTACCATTACTGTTTATAGCACCTCATGATTAATCTGGACAGTAAAGTGAGGCTTTAAAATAAGGCACATTGCTTGAAATGAAACAAGATACTGTAAGTGGTGGGAGGAGCAGTATTAGTAACACTCAGTTTTACTTTTAAAGCGAAACTTTAAGCAGGTGCAAATTACAGCCTAGATGATGTACTGTCTCGTTTGTGAAGTTTTACCTTGTTGTAGTTGGTTCACATGAACATAATGTTTAAATATTGTGGAAGTGCTACTTCCTCCTGAGAGAGCCCCACCCTGGTATTACATTGAGCAATCTGTTCTTGCCCCATTTTCACCCTTACAATGCCTGTCTGTCAAACTGTATGGTGAGGCAAAAACACAATAATCTCTCACTTAAATGTTGTTTGGACCAAAGTGGCCCAGCTGTTTGAACTGCATTCATATCTAAATACTTCATCAAGTGTTTGGCGGAATCCAAAGTTATGTATTGGTAGATTTACCTTTTTTTGGAGGAAATGGTTGGAAAAGGGAATTGTCACACTGGGGGATCTGTATCTCGGTAGCATATTGAAATCTCTGAGGATGTGGTACAGCAATTTGGAATCCCTAGGTCTCAATTTTTCAGATATTTGCTACTTTCCCTTCTGTTAGTTAGTTAGTATTTTTGGATCCAGTTCTTAAGCCCTAAAGGCACCAGAATGTTTAGATAATGTGTTGTTGAAATATGGAAAAGGTCATGAGGCTTCTGGGCATTATTCTATGCTTATGCAGAACCTGGGGGATGGAGTCTGGACAGCCCTCAAAAAGACATGGGAAAGGGATCTGAGTATTACACTGGATGATGAGGAGTGGGACAGAATCTGTAGGAATATTTAAAACTATGTCACACGATGTGAGGGTGCGCCTCATTAAGTTCAAGATTATGCATCGCTTCTATTGGACTCCCTCCAGATTGTTTAGTATTGGTCTGAAATATGCACCAAATTGTTGGAAATGTTAGACAGAGGACAGACAATTACTTCATGTCCTATGGTCCTGTGATAAGATCCAGGAATTTTGGACTGGGATACATGATAACCTATGTCGGATTGCAGGGACCCAGGTTCCACTCAGCCCAAGATTATTTGTTGGGTCAAGTCTAAGCGGGATGGATAAGCACATAAGAAGCTGGGTCCAGACTAGTTTAATGATGGCCAGACTGAATATTTTAAGAGGATGGAAGAATGAAGGGGTGCCATCAATCCAGGAGTGGGCTTGTGAGATGGCTAGGGTGGCAACATTCGAAGAAATTTTCATACAAATCGTTTGCCAGATTGGATGTCTACACTAGGAACTGGGGAAAGTACCTGAGCTCTCTGGAGGGCTCCTAAGAAGCTTTGTGCTGGAGAGAGACGTGTATGATCGGTTTATGGTGTTGTCATTTATACATATGTTTCTTTGGTTTATTGTCTATTTTGTTACTATTTTACTATAATATTAATATTATATTAATTAATATATAATATTTTACTATATTACCTGAATGTTACTGTCATCTTTTCTTGATTTTTGTCTGGGTGGGTAGTGATGATGAAGGGGTGGAGATGTGTTCATGTTGCGAGTTGTATGTTTTGTATAGCAGTGGCATTGACAAACCTTAATTGCTCAATAGCAGAGTATGTACAGTGTTTCCAACTAGGGTAAATGTGGCATTGAGAAATGGATATAAAGTTCAAGCCTATGAGCTTTAAACCTGATCATATACATGTATGTAAGGTTAATATGTGTTGATTAATCTAAGAGTGATTTTTTTTTTTCCTTCTCCACTTGTTTTAATTTGAATACTTTTAGAAGACTGAAGGGATAAAACAATCAATTGTTTCACAAGAAAAAGTAATCATTAAAGAAAAAGCTGAAAAGTAAAACATTTTGTGTAGAAGAAAGTTTCTTTCTTATCAATAATCATTATGCAATAACTCTTCAGATTTATCAATTATCAATTGAGGATTCCTGACCCCCACATTGGAAATAACAGCTAGAACAAAAGCAGCAAAAAAAGTGAGGTTTGCAGTTGTTTTTTTCTCTTCTTCTTTCTGGCTCCGAAAACCATCATTTGCTTTGTTTATTTCTGTTTATTCTTAATCTGTTTCTTAAATGTTTAGTTTTATAATGATGGCATGTATAAATTATTTTTCTTTTTTGTATTGGTTTTGGAAAGTAGTGTTACCCGAGAGTCAGTTTTTAAAAATGTGATGATGGTAAATTTCAAATTTGATTTTGTAGAAAGCAGATATCTTAATAGAACTTCTGACTTAATAACATTATGTGTTTTACTGTCATGTCCTGAAATCATATTGTTATCGGAGTGTCTTTTTTTTTTAAATCAAGATAATCTAATTTTGCAGTAGTACTTCAAGTCATCTCCCAACACACTTTACTGGCTGCTCACCTGGCGTGTATGCTCCGGGTGTAGATGGAAAGTTATTCAGACACTGTCATGGTGATCGACACCATAGACTCAACATGACTGTGGGTGTGCATTAGTGTGTGTGTGTGTGTATGTGTGTGTCTGTTGTGGGTTTAGGACGAATAAATGCTTTAGTCTCAGGGTTCTGGGCCTCTTCATACTGAATCATTCTGACAGAAATATTCTCCATTCTCTTCTTTCATAACTTTGTCCATCAACCTCAAATATGCTTCACTGAGGCACTTTGCAGCAGTTTCCCCACAAGAGCTCCGACAAAGCAGTTTTTTCTCTCCGTTTTGTCATCATTAATACTTCTGTTTGGAGGAGAAGAAACAGTGGGCTTCGAAGTGATTTCTTTTTTCAGATTGACTACTCACACTAAAACATTTTTGATTAAATCATTTCTCAAGCTGGCAATCATCAATTCACCAGAAACAAACTCCAAATGTTGCTCCGTAACTGCTGGAAGTGTAAATAAGTTAATCGGTTATTGCTG
Organism: Gymnocephalus cernua; assembly: GCA_023631565.1. Lineage (NCBI taxonomy): Eukaryota > Metazoa > Chordata > Actinopteri > Perciformes > Percidae > Gymnocephalus > Gymnocephalus cernua. Next base: position 18,467,777 of record CM042445.1, read on the forward strand.
GTTTAAAGATAAATGTTTGAATATCTAACTATCCATGACTTCAGTCTGCCCTATACAGTGGTTACGTTGCCCTCTTCTCACTGTGTCTAATTGTAGAGACAATATTTGCCTTTATTGCTTAACGGTGGCCTGTGCACTCTTGTTGTCTCTCGTCACACTCTGCTCACCTCTGCCCTCCTCTCTGAAATGGATACCAAATATTTTCCAGAAACGGGGGGCCTATTTTCCGATCTCTGAATGTCTAAAAAGACCCTGATGCCTCCTCATCCACCATTATCTCACACTAACACAATGAAACGAGCAAGCTGGCCTGATGTAGAACTGACCTCAGATAAAAAGCAGTAAGAGACAGACTTGACCATGATCCAATTTTAATCAATGTGCAAAACATGAATGCTTCCTGAATAGACCTGTTTTTTGTCAGATTATTTAAATCTGTTTTGTACAGAGCATATTGAATAATTGCATTAATGAAGACATGGTCAACAGATGTGTTCCAACTGATACCTCTGTTCTCCAGCAGCTGTCACCATGTAAGGACCCTTTGAATTCCCTGACTTACATATCTGAGGAGAAGTGTTGACAGACAGCAGGTAGGGCAGAGATATGCACGCAGAGAGGTCAGCTGAGTTCAGCGGCAGTGGCAGCTCACTATAGTGCAGAGAAACCCACAAGAGGCTGAACATGGCCAAATATGTGCAACCTGTCTGGATGCTTACAAAGATCTCTTTATAGTAGTCCCAGCAGCTAGTAATGCTGCAGTCCTGTATCTTTCCAGTTAGACACACATCTATTATGGAAGTAATTAATAGGTTCTTGGAAATACAGATTATCTTATTTTTGAATAAACCATTTTGTCAACCAAGAGCTTAAAATTGTCCAATCTGTAAAATAGCCCCACATTTTGTTTCATTTTTGTTGTTGTTCTTAACCATTTTCTAATAGATTTTCCAAAGCCTGGATATCTCATTTGAAACGAAACCCTTCAATCTAAGGTCACTAGTTTCCTCCAACAACTCTCCGAAGCATCCTGCTCCCATCTGTATTCACTGTAGCAGCCATAGACTTGACAGTGTAAAACCAGACTATATCCTTGAACTACTTTCTTTATTCTTCCTAATCTTCTTTAGATCTTTTTTTAGGAGATGCCCCTTAAGGAGTACAATACAAATTTAGGAAAAACCCAAGTTCAGGTTTCACATCCATCCCATTGCCACGGAAGGTCCTGGTGTTGATCTGTTAAGGGGAACCATTCACAAGACAAGCAGGTCCGATTTAGGTTTCACACAATACCAACTCATTTCTACAAATGTAGTCTTTGGGTGGTGGATAAAATGCAGTTTGGAGAACACACACACATACAGTACTGTATACTGTCCATACAGTACATTCATTGTTGTTTGGACAGCTTGAAAAGTATTGCTGTCTGTCTACTGTCAAATTAGTTTTTTTTTTAGTAATTCTAGACTTTGCTGAAAGGTTGTAAATGACTGCAGTTATTGCTGATAAAGTATTCGGCTTCTGCAAAAGCTGCTGAGTTTGTAGTTACTGTCTTTTCGACTGCTGTTTTGAATCACACTGTCTCAATTTCACTGTCTCAGTTTTCCTCAGAACCAGGTGATCTGTCCATCTGTCTCACTTCTTTCTGTTTGCAGTTTGTCACCACTTCTCCCTCTGCGTCATGCCTCATTTTCCTGCCTCGAGGGTATGCACAGTGTTTGCTGGTTTGGATGTTGTGAGTTATCCACTTGGCCTTGGGCTAAAGCTGCTGCGGTCAAATAACTGGGCTTTGCTCCGGCCAAAACCAGGGACTCCAGTCAGAGAAAGAATTAGAGACTAAAAATGAGGTGATTTGAAGCCAGTGGAAACAACAGTAATATTGTGTATGTGCTCAAGACTGATCCCACTTTGTTTCTCCTGATTCTGATATTTAAAGTCAGGGCTTTGTCCAAGTACTTATCCAATATCGATTTGGTTTCTGTATTCTCCACAAATGATTGGATCAATCTTATGCCAGGTACTGTTGCTCGAGGCTATAACTACTTTACTAATAACCGTTTTATTACCAATCCAGTATTTCGGTTTGATGTATCAGTTCAGTGTGTTGTTTGTGTGTGTGTGTGTGTTGCGTAGGATAAAAACTCTTGAACATCTAAGTGTTAATATTAGTGCTGTCAAACGATTTAAAATATTTAATCGCGATTAATCGCATTAATGTCATAGTTAACTCACGATTAATCGCAATTATCTATTCTAAATGTCCCTTGATTTCTTTTTGTCCCATTATATTTTCTCATTTTAATGCTCTCGTCAACATGGAAAAGTGGATCGGCTTGCTTTGTATGTAGTGATCAATTTCACACTAACATTCTCACTTGGAGCTAATAATCTGTCACATAATGTAACACTGTTACCTCCATTTTCCATTGCAGATAGTAGAGGTACTGTCTCATGCCTGAGGCGAGTGTGGTTTCCCCTGACTCATTTCCTGGTTGTCCTTCTCCATAAACAACGTAAAATCAAGGAGAGGGTTAACTTTTCCTGCTCCAGGTTTCCCACCGTGGCCAGAAAGAACAGGGGAGGCACTTTGTTTCTCTCACTGACTGTAGAGTCACTACTCGCTCCGAAGCTAATCGCCGTCACGAGCCTACTAGCTACGCGGCCGCGGTGTGCCCGAGCATGCCTGTTTTGTTTCCGGTCTAGCTAGATCCGAAAGAACTCTCGCAAAATCTCACGCAAAAAAATTGACGCCGTTAAAATGGGTTTGCGTTAACGCCGTTAAGAACGCGTTAAACTGACAGCCCTAGTTAATATTCATTGTGCCCGTCTATGCATGTATATCTAAACTAGTCAAAGAACTGATTATTTGTATGCTTTTAGATGGAAAACCCACCCACCACTCCTTCACTTATCAGAATCACATTTTTGTGTGTCTTCACTGTATGTGAAAAATGGGATTTATGCTTTTAAAGCAACACTAGAGAACTTTTACCGCTTCGGTCCCCCTACAGGTTGGAAGCGGAATTGTCCATTACATTACATTATGCAAGTTTGCCAGATCGGGTAGCGCGAGCTGTAGTTCGAATGAGACAACCTGTAGTGGGACCGAAGCGGGAAAAGCTCTCTAGTGTTTTTAATGAATGTGTGAAACGAGAAGAGGAGGAGGACATTAGCGACTGTTTCACACAAAATATTCTTTCATTCTTGTTCTCCAATGTTCTCCTGGTACATGCATCAGCAGTTAGATACTTTACCAGAGGGGACATTACCACCCACCTCTTTGTCTTTCAACCCAGGCCCAAAAGAAATTTCTCTCTTGCTACTTTCAGCACTTAAGTCCCAATTATCCTCTGCACCTTTTTTTCACTCCTTTTAAAGAAATGGGGACTTGGAATGAGCTCAGCACAGGAGACTGGAGAGGGCAATCTTTACACTTCCCAGCTCTGTAAAACACAGATGTCAGTAAATCCCCTCGATGGACAAAAATGTAATTTTAGACCTTTCCGCATCGGCCTTGTGCATCCGTCACTGTGTCATTTTCTGTGCCTTACACCTATAGTTAATTGTTCCCCTGCGATGAGGTTTTTAATTTAATGACTGCAGAGAGGAGGAGTGTAAGTCCTGTCATAAAAATCAGATCTACAAAGTGGGGAGTCTCCAGGAGCTGCTGCTAGCTTATAAGGGTGGATTTCACCACTTCAGCCCCTATTGGGCAAATATGAATCACACACTCTCTCTCATGCATGCATGCATCTTCTGTGCACAGAAAATGTGATCCTACCTTGTAGATCAGGTTTCATTTTATTAACTTTTAAAAGGTAATGCTTGGTTGACTTTTTTTGCCCAGTCAACATCACTTTCAGTCAGCACAGAAGCTGCAGTAGTGGTTGCTACCTACTGGACTCTGCAGAGCGTGTTTAAATTATGTAAATGTCTCGAATTTTCATTTTAGTTTATGCAACATTACAAAAAAATGTTAAAATAAAATTAGTGTCACTGTTGGATACAAAAACAGAATGTCTACAGCTTTACACTCTTTAGTCAGTCAGATGCACAAACCCACACACACATATGCTTGTGAACACGCACTTCCCTACACACATCATACTCACTCTCTTCACATCACACTCTGTTCTTTCCACTGAGCGTGCATTCACACAAACGCGCACACACCTATAGACAGATTCACTCTTACTTAAAATACTGCTCAGCGATTGATAAGTGCTGCTGATACTGGCCTTATGGAGCTTTGCGCGTGTGTGTGTGTGTGTGTGTGTGTATGAGAGCGTTAAATGAAAGGCGAGGGGGTGGGGTGTTGGAATGGAGAGGTACAGAGTGAAATGTGCGATTCAGAAAGGAGTGGTGAGGAGGCGTTGAAGAATAATATCCTGTTGGCAGGGTCAGGGAGGTCATTGACAGCAGCTTTAGCGGCCTGTGTTTAAACGCCATATTAACGATGAATATTGTTAGTAAACAGTGGTCTCTTGATGTGACTGGAAAAAACGTGTTTCTAGTAGGCCACCATGCTGTGGAAACCATGGTTCTTTTAAAAGTAGATTGTCTGGTACATATTTCTTGATTGAAACTTTCTGTGTATTAAATAGATCCCGACTCAGCCAGTTGTTATGGAAATGTAGAATGTATTTTCTGAGCTCTTTAAGTTCATGTTCTTGTCCATGTTAACTCAAAAATGAAGGTTGAGAGTTGATTACAGACCTTGGAAACAGTAGTTGACGAAACAATCTCACCATTAGTCCATTTAGTCTCAGTTCCAGAGCTTTTGATTGTGTCACACTATCACACTAGGTTGCTCCCTTTGCTCAGTTCTTACGGAGATGCTGATGTTAATTTCTTATATTTCTGAGCTCTTTAAGGTTTTTATGACAAAAAAACAAACAATTGTGTGAGAGGATTAAAAGCTGCAGAATAACTACTGAATGGACCTTGTGCTGAAATTGTTCAGTCACCTGCTGTTTCCACGCCATTGCCACAGCTCCTCGGCATTGACTGACCACTACAACCCCCACTGCAGCTCTGGACAACGAACCGGTCACTGATTACTTTTTTTTTTTTTTTTTTTTCTATTGACCCCTCCACCAGGTGTTTGTGATGCTATCTCCCTCTACAGGCATGAACCTGTACTATATTAAGGGCACTGACTACAGGGTTCTGCTAGCTCCCCCTATTGGCCCCGTCTGTCACCACTCTCACCGGACACTTTACCATTACAGGCCACTGTTAGGGGCAGGGCCCACCGCCCACACACTTTACAAAGGTGACGTACCTCCGCCGGCTGTCTCGTGCTGCTGCTGCCTGCTCTTCTGCCGTTCCAATCAAAATGTGTTTGATAAATGCACGCTCTATACCGAACAAGGCTCACATTTTAAATGACTTATGTAAAAGGGAACATCTGGGTTTTTATTTCTGACTGAAACCTGGCAAAGGAGCATGGAGTTTATCCATTTAAATGAATTGTGTCCCACAGACTGTTAATTTCTTGGGACTCTACTGCTATTGGCCACGGTGGTGGTCTCGCTGTGGTCTGGAAAAATCTATTTGTCAATTAGTGAGCACAGAATCCTATTCTACCTTCAAACTACAACTGACTAGAGTTGGTTGGCTAAAGCCATTTTATTGTGTTTTAATCTCCCGACCAGCTGGCCAGTTTTTGGCCATATCACTGACTTCCTGACCTCTATTATTAAGTTGGAAAAAGTGTTATTAGTTGGTGAATTTAACTTGCACATCAGTTTTGCTGCCAACTATGTAGCAGTAATAGTAGTAATTTATTAATATGACGGAATCCTTCAATTTCAAGCAGCATGTTTCCGGCACCACTTACACAGGTGGTCAAACCTTGGACCATGTTTTTTCTCTGGGGTTAGATATCGGTCAGATTCGTTGTGAGGACCTATTGATCAGTGATCATAAATGTATTTTCTTTAATCCCTCTATAAATGTTGACCTATGTCCTAAACGAACACTACTATTTCTTTTAATACACTGGTGAAGGATGCTTAGTATCACTGCCACTCTCCGCATTACCATGTTTCTCCACAGATGATTAGAATCAGTTCCTTACCTTCTTTGTTGATAACTGCTATTAGATCTAGTATTCATCCTGCGGCCTACACACACAATTCAAGCCATTCTCTCTCTTTTATGGTTTTGGACTCTTCCCAACCCATCAGCTTCCAAGACTTGCTAGAGTTGATTAAAAAAATGAAACTATCTTCTAGTCCTCTGGATATAATACCATCTTCTCTCTCTTTTTTCTCTCTGGCCTCTAATATTGAATGACAAACATGCATTTACAATAAAGGAATTAAGGCCGGCTACACACTGGATGCGTCAGGTGAGCGTGTCAGCTGCGTGGCGTGTCCGTTTTTATTTCAGCTCCCATGTTAACAGGTTAGAGCTTTCACACTGCCTGCGTGACAGACACGTTTCTGGCCACGCTTCCGCGACGCAGCCAGCATGTAGCCGGCCTAACTGCGTTTGATGAGTGCACACTTGAACTTTTCATCTTGTTGCTACAAATCAATCACATACCTCTGTGTGCTGCTCTGTGCTCACAAAACAGGATTAAGTCCACAGCTTTGTGATTAAGAACACAAATCACACAAAATCTTTAAGCATAAGGATTTACTTTGGCATCTTGAGATTAGGATTTACCAAAAGCGTCATACATTGGCACCTGAAGAAACCAAAACTATTTCAAAGAGCCAGTGGTGGCTAACTAAATAACATGTTTTTATGGGCTAAGGCGTGTAGGTCTATTAGTAAACCACTTGCTATGTTGAGGTTAGTGTTTGAGAGTGCCAGATTCCATTGGGTTGTTTTCTTTGGTGAGTGAGTGTGTACGTGTTTGTCTGACTGTCTGGACATCTCTGTTTGACGATAATTAGGTAATTGGTACATATGGTATTGGTATGTAAACCCACAAATATGCCTACATCCTGTTTTCTTTGTTTGTATGCTTTTTTATGTGATTTGTTTCACATTCTCCAGGTCTGATTGTGCAAGATTTTAGTTTCTGGATCTATTAGTTGTGTTTCCAACCTGAGTAAGCCCTGTTCCAAGTAGAGAACCAAATTCAACTTTAGTTCATGTTTGAAATGCTGTGTGTTGGCAAGAAAGCTGTCCCCCAAGACCTGATACGGATCACCCAACTGAGGAGAGCACAATTCAGGGTATCCAAACACTAAATGCAGGTGTTTCCCAGCAACAGCATATTTGTATTGGTATTTCAGTTTTCTTGGAGAAGTAGAAGTATGTGCAACATCATCGTATGTTCCACATTTCTCTTGATTTATGGTGAGGTTTAGAGCTTTTGTAAAAACCCATGGCAACTGAAGCCGAGTCTGTACATTCCCAAAATGTGTCCTCTTCAAATGGCCTCCCAGCTTGTGCTCCGCCCCTGATGTTGTGAGGTCGAATACAACTTACCAACTACCAACGAGGGTAAAGTCCAAAATAAACATTAATTTGAAACCTCTCCAATAATATGTACTACAAACACTGATGTCTCTTCAATTCCCTGCTCTATTAGAGGAAATCTCCACCTGCAGCTGGTGCCAAGACAAATAAACCCCTCAGGAGAAGAAAGAAGGGGAGGACAGAAAGTGGAACACGAGGAAGAATTGCAACTACAGCAACAACAGTCAACATAACAATGGAAAATGCTGCATCTGTCTCCACAGTGTGGTTGAGCTACGTATGTCTGGATGAGATGAGATAAATTTTCATGGATGCTTTAAGGCAGCGACGGTCCCCAAATCATTCCCTGCGTATAAGCACTTTCAACACGCCAGTCTGGAGTCAAGAAAAGCATTGCGCTTCACCACACTGTTGCCTTTGTTTATTTCAAAATCAAAGCTCGGCCTTAGAGATGATGCTCTGGTTGCTCTGTGCTTGGGTAGTGAGGTAATGAATGTCACAAATATTACTTAACTTGTGGGATTTCTTCCACTCTTTAAACGTAATTCTGTTAAAAAAATGTAACGTGGATAATTTCCAACACAGCCACGATGCAGTTTAGTGGCAGAGAAATTTCCAGCTGTCTAAAGTATCAATGTTAGAGAGGCAGAGTTTCTTTACCATCCGCAGCCTCAATAGAAACTCACCTCCTACTTGCTGCTGCTCAGAGGCATCTCAGATAACATCCAAAAATGACGACCTGAAGAAGAAATGCGTACAACAGAAAATTAATCACACCACTAAATCACAGAATAACTCCTGGACATTGCAAATTGATGATGCTTAAGAATTTAATGGATGGATTTCTTTCTTAAAAAACTGATGGAATCTGCTGTATTTGCCTACTCCTGCAGCAATAGCAGCTAGTAACGTAAGTCCTAACAGTTTATTGAAACGGATACATGTGTAACAAATTAAGCACACTGGTTTTTATCCTATTAAAAACATGAATACAGCACAAAAACATCCTGATGAAATTAGTCAGTAACCAAACCGTGCACTCAGTGATATGTAACATATTGTGCAAACTATGTGATTGTACAAACCCAAATCAGAAAAAGTTGGGACAGTATGGAAAACACAAAAAAAGAAAGTAGTGATTTCTAAATGTACTTTGACTTGTGTTTCATTGCAGACAATACAACAGCACATCATTTAATGTGTTCCTCATGATTTTTATTGTTTTTGTTTCAAAAAAACAAAATTCCTATTTTGGTTCTTGCAACACATTTCAAAAAAAGTTGGAACAGTAAAGCATTTACCACTTTGTAGTGTTGCCATTCCTTTTCACAACACTTAAAAGACGTTTAGGGACTGAAGACACCAAGTGATGAAGTGTTTAAGGTGTAATTTTGTCCAATTCTTGCTGCAAACAAGTCTTAAGGTGGGCAACAGTACGGGGTCTTCGTTGTCGCATTTTGCGCTTCAAAATGCGCCACACATTCTCAACTTTAGAAGAAGATTCAGAAGTGCAAGTTACCTTTGCCAAGGGCACTGACACAACCCCATACCATGACAGACCCTGGCTTTTGGACTTGTTGCTGGTAACAGTCTGGATGATCCTTTTATTCTTTGGTCCGGAGCACAGAGTGTCCATTTCTCCCAAAAAATACCTGAAATACTAATTCATCTGACCACAGTACACGTTTCCACTGTGTGATGGTCCATCCCAGATGCCTCCGAGCCCAGAGAAGTCAACGGCGCTTCTGGATACTGTTAACATAGGGCTTCCTTTTGGCACAGTACAGTTTTAACTGGCATTTGTGGCTGTAACCAAATCATAATTACAATCACCTGTTGACATCACCTGTTTGAAATCGCATCATTATTTAACCAATTTACCTGATTACTAGCCCTTAATTGCTCCTGTCCCAACCTTTTTTGGAATGTGTTGCAGGTCTGAATGATAGGAAAGGATGTATATTTACAAATGAAATTAAGTTGACCAGACAAAACATGAAATATTTTGTGTTCACATTGTCTGCGATGAAATACAAGTCAAAGTACATTTAGAAATCACTACTTTCTTTTTTTATTTGTGTTTTCCATACTGTCCCAACTTTTTCTGATTTGGGGTTGTACATCCAGTTGTAGAACATTCAACATATAAAAAATAAAACAGATGAGGTCAGAAATTCAACAGTAAGACCTCCATAAAAAAGACTTGCAGATGTACGTAACGCTGATACTATATACCTTTCATATTTATATACAGGCATACTGAGAGAAATAAAACACCATTTACATATTGAAAATGTCAAACGCATGCCGTGAACATTTAAAAATAAATATAATGAATATAAATAACCCAAGATACGTGAGGCAGATTGCCAAGCCAGTCTGACCCCTCCATCGTCCAACTGGCACTCAGACCGTAACTGCCGTTGTTATTCTTCCTCCCACTCAATCAAACCAGCTTTCCTTGTCCAATTACCCAGAATGCCGTGTCCGATTGGAACACGGTCAGTGCCTAAAATGTTTCTCTCAGCGCTTCGTTCCGCCAGCACAACACTGGAGACCAGTGGGGGGATAATTGAATGAGTTTCTCATTTGCCAGCCAAGATAGCCTTTCCCTTTGGCATCACATTGTCGAATTAGGTTCTCTCTCTCTCCTGTGTCTCTCCTCTCATTGTTCCCAGTTGAGTTTGATGAATGGTGTGACAAAAACTCCGCACTCTCTCAGTTTGGGCCTGCTTAGAAGTCCACATTACACATGGAGACTTTAGTGAAGGCTTTTAAATCATTAGGTAGTGGTGGGTAAGTCACTGGTTGACAGGACTGTGTTGCCAAATTGGGAGCATTTTCCTGTAATGGCTCTCCTGTTTTAAGAATAGTTTTCCATCCCTAAAATTTTGCCAACTATACCCCAGACAGGTTAACAATTATCCAAAAACATCTTCTGTGGTTTTGGTAACCTCCACTTTAAGCACAATGATTGATGAGCGATCCTCTCCTAAAAATATTGTGCAGCTTTTAGTGTACTCCTTCTAAAGTGCAGATACAAACTTTCTCTGGGATGGGACACCATGTGGGGTTGATTGATGTACAGATGGCATTGCAGGAGATGTCTAAGACTTATACATTGATGTTCCACATCCCACACTTACTTAAATTGTGCATACTTTACTGCAGAACATCTCCCAACGCACACATTCACACAACCACAACAAACAATTCTTTACTTTTATTATTCTGACAAGTTATGATAGCTTCTCGTGATAGTGATAGGCCGCTTTAACAAACTACAGATTTGATTTTTCAGTATTACCTCTGAGGGCAATACTTTTTGGCAGCCAATCTAACATTGTGGGTGTTAAATTCACCAGCATGAGAGCGTTTTGAAACTTGTGTTACCAAGTAACGACAACACACTTCCAAAAAAGAAAGATGACCTGACATTTATGAGATGGACTGTCTGCTGTATGTGTGGAACATTTCAAGTCTCTACAAGTTAATGTATGTACCACACTGTTATGAACTGTAACTAACAGGCTGAGTGGTAGAAAATCAATCTAAAAACTTTATTTAGGAACTTCACTTCAGTACATTTTTAGTGTAAAGTCATAAACTAGCACGTACTAAGCCACATGTATGGCCCTGAGCCTCCTGGGTGGCCCTTATGGAAACCAAGCGTCTTACCCTTACAGTGTCAGTCTCATGGCTACCCACTGAGCAAAACAAGAGCAGGGAAAGTTTTGTGAAATAAAGTTAGTGAAATAGAGATGATGTGGCATGAAGTCTGGGACAAATGGAGTTAAAGCTTGAAGACAAATGTTTAGAAATGAAACATATTCAAGAAAAAAAACATGCTGTATATGTGCTCTCAAGTCAAAACATTTCAGAATTCATTTGCTTTTAACCACAGTTAAAAGTTAAAACATTTTTGAATCAGAAGCCTCTTACTAGATAATGAAACATGTGATTTACCTTTGAAACATGAAGTACAGGAGGAACAAAAACAAGATGTTTGTGGGGAAAAAAGATTGTGGCATATCACTGACTCGCACAGGAAACAAATGATCTTCTGCAAGTAACCTAGTTTATCTCAAATATCCAAAGTATGTGTCCCTGAGCTGTTGCCCAATAATACCAAAGTTGAGTCTAGTGTCTGAAATTGTGCATATGTGTGTTCATGGGGTTCTTTTGAGGCCCTGCAGAGTTGTTGTTGTTATTCTTACCACCCAAGCAAAGAGCAGATAGCCTGTCAAAACAAGCACTCTCACTTCCGACTGATGGGGAGACAGCTTTCCGAACGGATGCAGTTGGGTTGCGTTTTTTTCATCCGCTTTGGAATGCTTGCAAATACAGTTTTTGTTTTTGGAAGGTAGATGTCAAGGAAGTGAAAAACCGTGTAAGAGAATAATTACAGCAGAGCATATTTAATAAACTTGACCACATTGAAAATATATATATAATAATATAATATACAACCAAATGCTGATACAGGATGATTCATTGTTCAGTTAAATGCATATAAAATGACCACCAAATGTTTATATGGACTGCCTAGTATTAGAGATTTTAGATTAGAAAGATACTGTAGGTATAACAAACGTATACGACTCTATTTTTTCAACCCAGGATACAAACTGCAACAACTGCATAATCAAATAGGCTACAGTCCCGTCCCGTTTTTTTATTGAGCCTGACATTCTGTATTCATTTTTAAGGAAGACGTTTTGTGCTGTTTCATTGCATAATACTGTAAAGTGTTCTCGTTACTCTGTTTTCATATAGTACATGCTGTGCACCTCAGCGGACCGTTAATTTCATTGATCTTTGATCCATACATCCCTGTGAATAAAATACGACATAATGTATTTCAGGTGCACAGTTCTTAGTGTGTTTAAATAGTGAACTAATCTTGAAGTATACATTTTACTCATATCCTAATGTTGACTTTTTATGTCTTTCCATCCATTTTTTACTGCTTTGTTCAATGGAGTACCCGCTGTTGCAAATGGAGAAAGAAGCATATATTACCCAGCTTTGCTCGGAGCCAGGTCTGTTCAGACTCTGATCAAAGTCACAGGAGGGGCTGATGGGAGGCCAGCAGTGCAGTGGAGATGCCATGCATATATGAGCCTTTGATTAACAGCTGGGGTACCTTGGCACCACCGTTAGCCCCTCAAGGTGTGGAAAGGTTTCCAAGTCTTTTCTGCCAAATGCAACGAGGTGGCTGCTTTTGAAGTTCTAATCATACAAGCATCTGTTTGGAGATGGAGAGTCCGTCAGAACAAGGATCCAGATTCCAGCTTTTCATCAGTGGACTGATGGTTTTATTTATGTGGTTTATTTATATCGTTGGTTCATCTTTAGATTGGAAAATAAGTATGTGAAAGGTATCACAGATATGGCTTGTTTTAATAGTCAGGTCAATTTTGTAAAAACAACCAGACAAAAGTTGAGTATTTGTACTTTGAATGTCAACCTTTGAAGTTTTTGCTTCTCCAAACAACATGCATAGTTGTTATTTTGTTAATGGAAATTAAACCTAACTACTGTAGATAAAATAAGGGATTTGAAAGGATTTGAACCCCATAATAATATTCAATGCTTGATTCTGATCAAATTTGACTATCAAGCCCCAACCATAATGGCACTGTAACAAAACAGCGTGTTGGACTACTGTATATTGCTGTGTGTATACTGTAGTTAACTGTGTGAATATGATTCTACGGTATGAAACGCAACAGTCACCAGCTTTACATATAGACAATCTTCTCTACCTCTCTCTCTCTGTCTCTCTTGCTTCTTGCCAAAGTTCGAGGCGTATTAGATCGGAGATAGATTTGCTGCTCTTACCACTAATCCGTTCAGGTCTGTTGGTCCCTGCGCTATCACCGCTGCTTTGACAGATATCAACCGCTCCAAACCAGACACAGTTAAACTCTGCCACTACTGCCGACTTATCTCTTCTTTGGACCTAGCTGGCATTGAAACGGCTGCCAAGTGCGTAATTGAAGAAAATGCATCGGATGTACAACATAGAGAGGCCTCAAGCTGACAACTGTTCAAGGTGTTCTAAGATGCATGTACAGAATGAGATGAGTAGCTTAAATAAGTAAAGTGACACTTCATTAATTTCTTTTCACTGCATATGACCAATGCTATTTATTTAGATCATCTTAACAGATCAGATCAGAGTGGAATGCATATCAGCGCCTTTCAAGTTAAGTTCAAGGCTTTTCTGGAATAATAATACTGCTGGTGCACGTTATTTTTAGCGATGACATAGTTGGGACTAAAATCAAAATGCTCTCATTGTTTTCTGCATCTTTTTACTTGGTTTAAGGAAGATTAACATTTTAAGAATTTATGCGAGATAATAAGAGACTTGCCTTGCCATTATTTTTACAGCATGTTGGCTTAGTCTGACAAGTTAACCTTTTGAAGCTGAAATTCCACTTTTTCTTTAATCTCTTTCTTTATCCCTTTGTTATTGCAGGGTGCCGTAAGGATCAGAGGAAATATGTTTTCCTAATCGAAAACAGGTGGAATTTTGATATTTCATCATCAACCAGTCAGAAGCTTCTTTTCTTCACTTCTTGTACACATAAACAGAATGTGTTTAGCGTAAGCACCGTAAGCAGCCTGTGCGATTGTCTGTATCACAATTGTTTTGCTTTGTGTACTGTATGCCTCGAACAATAAGGTGCATGCAGAAAGTTACACTACAGGGCAGCCCCTTCCCACACACTGGCTCCTGTGGTTGCCTTCATGTTAATACTCTGACCTAAAGTATGCAGAGGCGAATCGGGAGGGTGTTATTAGTGGGTATGCATGCGTATGCTCCGTTTGGTAGCATCTCCGCAGTCGCTAACACCAGCCACTGACTCATGGCTAAGGCAGAAACCGCTGTGGCCTAAGAGCACTTTAAGTTGATGCCTAATAAAAGACCTAAAAACACTCAAACGTGCAATATTAACACAAAAAGGATACAGCTAGGCATACCAGCAAGTGTGCACACATCAATTTATTCACTGTTATTCTGTTCTGGCATGAAAAAACCTGTTAACACATAGACAGAAATACCAATGTGCTGACAGTTGGCAGGAGCCACAGAGGACCAGAGGAGGGCTCCTTGCTCCTTAATGCGGCAACCCGATGGTGTGCACTGACAGCTGGGAGCGGCCGTAGCAAACCTCCTGGGGCTGGGAACCGGAGCAGCAGGCAGCCTGGAGCTTTGAGGATCAGAGAAACCCTCTCTTCTATTCTTTCTCCATCCTCCTTTTACTCCCTCGCTTCACAGGCTCTGTAATTATGCCGCTCCTGCCAGAGCTGCTTGAAGTTTAGCCAATTAGACAATAAAGACCAGAGCTTTCTCTCCTGCTCTGTTTCCCTCCCTGGTCACACCCTTGCGTGTCTCCTCTCGCTTTACCTCTCGTATTTTACAGTCTGTCATGTGTAGCTATTTCGTTATGTTTGGACTCAGAATACAGAAAAATCATCCACCTCCTCCTACACACATCCTTTGTTTTCCTCTCATTCTCCAATTCTTTATGATATACTCCTGACCTTTTTAGCTTGCAGTAAGTAAGCAGATATCTGTTCTTCTGACTTCATCTTGGCTCCTTCTGCTTCTTCAATTGCTTTTATTTTCTCTGTACCTTGTTGCTACAACTTCTTTTTCTCTTCATCCTTTGTTCACCAGGTTTTATCCACATAACCTCTTAACCTCATTTAGAACACCCTTACTGTACAACACACCTAGACATTGTCAGCTTGGCCTCCACAGCAAAGCTAGCAGACGGCCCTGTTGTTGTTTTACACTTTAATGTTCTATCTAATTGTATGTGGTGGATTGTAAACAGTGGCTAAAGTTAGTTTGGGAACTGTAGCCGGTGTCTGGGGCGGACACAGCAGCTTGGTCTGCGTTGCCCAGTGTTCTCTGGTGGTTTTAGACCACTGGCAAGCAGCTGCATAGTCTGTATGAGAAATAATTACAATTGTAGAGCTTTCTCCTTCTTTTCTGTCCCTTCTCCCCATCGTGCCCTCTTTGCCTGTGTCTTGCTGATGTATGGTTTTGAGGAACCCTAGAATTGAGGGCTGTTTTTAGTGGTTGTGTGTGACGTTTTTCGTTATTCAGTTTAGTCATGTCACTAAAGCTGGAGCTATGCTGGTAGCGTGCTGGCAGGCAGGATGTGTGTATTTGAATGGTCAACCATGGCGAAACCGTAAGAGCATGACTACACTAACTAGGACTCAATTTTGTTTTTGCTTGTCAACTTAATATTTCTGGTTCTTTGAAAGAGCAACGTCTACATTCCTCTTAAAGTTTAACCAACACGAGGCAAACGTGGTATGAATCAAATTGTATTTTATTATTTATCACTTAATGACTTTGTTTTCCTCTCTAACAGCAAATTCTCCGTCACTCCCGTGCTAACGCCACCAAGGTCATTTTCCTGATTACTGATGGCTACTCCAATGGCGGGGACCCTCGGCCGGTGGCGGCAGCTCTGAGGGAACGTAGTGTTGAGATCTTCACCTTGGGCATCTGGCAGGGTAACATCAAGGAGCTTCATGACATGGCCTCGCACCCAAAGGACCAACACTGCTACCTAGTGCACAACTTTGCCGAGTTTGAGGCCCTGGCTCGTCGTGCACTGCATGAAGGTATGAAAAACAGATGAGGATAACTTAATGCTATTTCTTTGTTACAGTAGAGCTTTTTTTAAAGATATCTCAAAGACAGAATCACAGTTTTCTGGAGGTGATGCTACCTTAATTAAAGGTCCCATATTGTAAAAAGTGAGATTTTCATGTATTTTTTATTATAATGCAGGTCGAGGTGCTGTATAAATACTGTGAAAGTATCAAAACGCTCAATCCACAGGGAAATGCACACAACCCGTATTCAGAAACTGTGCCTTTAAATGAGCCGTCAGGACTTCCAGTGCCATAACAGTCATTCCCCGGCTGCAATGACTTGGAAGCGTTGACCAATCAGAGCAGACCGGGCTTTTTCGGGAGGGGGGCTTTAAGAGACAAGCTCTAAAATGGAGCGTTCCTGACAGAGGGTGAACACAGGCACATTCAGACAGACACCATGAGAAACATATTGTGGTTTTTGAACATTGAAGCATGTAAACATGTTTTAGTAGAAGCCTAGTCTCGCTTTGCCAGACCTTCCTCCACCGCGGCGCTGCAGTGGAGGGTCTGGCTAGTCCACACAGCATTCCGGGATGGCAGACAAACGTGCTCTGGTTTATTGGCATTTCGTTAAGCCAATCACAATCGTAATGGGCGGTGCTAGGCACCGGGAAAAGCCATGGTGCCGCTGTAAAATAGCCTCGGGAAAGAACTTGTTTTGCTGGAACGCGTATGTTCAAAATGTGTTTGTTGTCGTGCAACAGAAAACTCAGATTGGACAGATAGTCTAGCTAGCTGTCTGGATTTACCCTGCAGAGATCTGAGAAAAGGTTAACCATAATCCTCATAAATCGACCAGAGTTTAAAATGCCACCACAAAGGAAGCCCAAGGCAACGGATATCCGGCCTAAATGAGTGAAGTCCGGCGAAATTTCCATCGGCAACGGAGCAATCCCGGAAGTGGAACAGAAGAAACATCTGCAATCTCACTTTACAGCCTTAAAGAGTTCCCCACCCATTTTTGCTGCACACGAGAGTTACATCAAACCCTGTGTTTTGGTAAATTGAAGTTGAAGCTACCGCAGAGCTCTTTGTGTCTTTAAAGCCTCAGTGCTCCCATTATCACCATTTGACCTTTAGCAATATTTCTTAAGTTAAGGATTTGACCCTAAAGTTTACTTAAAAGGAAGCAGATACTATTTCAAATGGAATCTGACAACGTACAGTACATTTCACATGGTCTCTTATGTACTGCCAACAGCCTTCAAGGCTTCACTTCCATACAGATTGAACAGAGTGAGGCCCTTTTCCCACACTTGAGGGGGACTTCCCACACTTTGGTGAAAAGAGGGATTCAGTCATGGCTTTAAAACTTTAAATAACACCATAAATATCACAGCTGAGTACAGCTCTGAGTGTGTAGAAAGCTATAAATCCTACACATGCACTTGCAGACTGTATATGTGCACTCTCACACACAGCTTCTGAAATCCCAGACAGTAGGTACAGTAGTAACGATCAGTGAGACAGCGCAAGGATAAGGCCGTGAGAATGAAAGCCAACACACACCGCACTATCAGCTCAGCCTCCGGTCCGTCTGTCTTGAAGTCTGCCCAATGCCTCTGTTGACAGCAGCCTCAAAGCACACACTCAGGTTTTCAAACATGGAGCCACATGTTGAGGCACTCTCACTGGCCATGGATCAAATCGCAGAAATTACACCAGAGACCTCTCTGTCTTCCTGCTCTCTCAATAAGAGGGAAATAAAGAGGAGCCAATTGACTTCTCAAAATTAAATTTAAGTTTCCTTGTAGCCCAGCATCAAAGCCAGTTTTGGCCTCAGTCTCAACTCCTTCTTTTGCAAAATGTCTCAGCTCTGATTCATGGGCTTTTGTTGGCAACTACTTAATTTCTATACTGGAAAAAAGGATATGGTGTTTGCTTTTAGTCAGTAATGAGAGAAAACGTTTTCATACCAATAGCAAAAAATAATAATATTTGAGACTTAAAAAAGTTTTGAGAGACTGTATTTTATCATAGAACATAAAAAAATATAAATTTGAATTTTTTTTAAATTATTTCTGAGAAAAAAAATCTCTCTCAAAATACTTTTTTAAACTCTCAAATATATATTTTTTGCTATCAGTGTCAAAACATTTTCTCTCTCAAAAAAAGTGTTTCTCTCAAAATGTTTTTCTTCTCGCTCTCAAAACCTAAGTCTTTGCTCTCAATGTCATTTCTGGCTCTTGTGTCAGGATTTTTGCTCTCGCTGTGAAAATAGTGTCATGGGCGGGGCCACGTTCCTATTGGCCAGTTGGGTGAGCATCGTCTTGTCTTGGGAGTCGAACTGAATCATTACACCTATCATGCCCACTGCCATCTCGGAACTTGCAGACAGAGCAACAGCGGGGCAACTTAACAATTGTCACTATCTTATTCATCATTAAATTCACTTCTGATAAATTAACAGTTTAGATTTCGAATATAGGCAGTCTTCCGAAAATCGTTGCCGAATTGACAATTTGCTTCAAAGTTTTCGGAGTTGAGAAGCTCCATAAAGTGACCGTACAGCCAGCATGGTGGCAGCCAGGATCACTTGCTCGCTGGCCGCCAGTCATGCTGGGACGCTCCGCTGTAAGTTGGAGGTCTGAGCGGTCTCGTAATTGACGGATCGTTTGTTTAAATATCACAAAATGTTTTCACACTGATAGCAAAAAATATATATTTGAGAGTTTAACAAAGTATTTTGAGAGAGATTTGTTTTCTCAGAAATAATTTTAAAAATTTCAAATTTATATTTTTTTATGTTCTATGAAAAAATACATTCTCTCAAAACTTTTTTTAGCCTCAAATATTATTATTTTTTGCTATTGGTATGAAAACATTTTCTCTCAAATATTTTTTTTTTCTCTCATAAAATGCTTTTTTGCTATCAGTGTAATAACTTTTTCTCTCAAACATTTTTTTTCTCTCAGATCATTTATTTTCTCGCATGTAATCAGGGACGGACTGGGGCCAAAAAACAGCCCTGGACTTTCTCCCAAATAGGCCAATCATCCGGCCATTTACCCCTAGTCGTGCGCGACAGACACTAGCCATGATGTCCTGATACTATGCCACAATACTGTAGCCTATCAGACAAGGTATTCACAGCAAGTAACATCTCAAAACCAATGATGATAATTGGGATTGTGTTTACAAATGAAGCCTCAGCCTTCAAATAAAAACAAACAATTTACAATGCCATTATATCTGCATTGAAAATAAAATAAAAATAATGAAATGAAATGTCACTGGCTACAGAAACCCCAAATTACACAAACTTGTAATTAACAGTACAAAGTATTACGGACAACGCTGTCAGAGATAAAGTAGGCTACTTGCTGTACCTGAACATGGGGATTAGATATATATTGTAGGCCTATATCATTTGTTTATTCAGGTTGATGATAGATATCTATCTTCAACCTGCATAAACAAATGATTTTAAAGATAGGTTATTAGCTATTATTGATGATATAATACCTGTGTTGCTTTGTGTTAAAGAATTAGCATTAAATAACCTATTCAATATTTTGTCAATGTCATATTACACTTTTGATTCATATTAAGGCTGTGAAATGATGACTAGGCTCTATCAATTTTGTCAGTGAAGCTTTCACAAACAACCACCAGGTCTTTGCCAGTTCCACAATAGTAAACGCAAATATGAAAGACAAGGAAAAGACAGACAGAAAGTGCAAGCTAGGATTTTTTAGTTAAACTTTTGGTTATATTTGTTGAATTATTTTGCCTCATTCCCTGTTTGTTAGCACGTTTAGAGTGGTACCAGGGCATGCCTGATGTTTTCCCATTTAATTCAATACCATAGTCTTCATCCTAGCAGCAAAACTGAGCTCACTACAACCTCTCATATACAACCAAGTGAAATTGCGGTCAACCTGCAATTCATTTCTAACGCGTTTAATGTTTCAAATTAACAGAAATTATTAAACACGTTAAGTTTGACTGCACTAAAATGCGCGATACTTTTCATAATCATGCTGCACACCCATGTTGACAGCTGACTATGCAAATCGCTAAGATATAGGGATAAAGGCAGCCTATTATAAATGGGTCCTGGTAGCAGGACCTCTTGCTGATGTGACGTTAACTCTGCTGTCTGTCCCTCATCATGAAAGCTCTGTGAGCGTTTTGTATTTTGATGCATCAGTCTCAAGAGACTTATTGGCCCTCTTTTCTTTTACTTTTTCCCATCCACCTTTCTCCTTACGTTTTCTGCTAGCCATTCTACCGGTGAATTGATTTCGCCCTGCAGCTCAGGCTGGAAAACTGTACATTTTTCTGTCCTGACCATGGATGTATTAAGTACTGACCTGCTCCAGTTACAAATCTGCCTCTGCGGCCGGGGACCAATCACAAACTGGCTAGTAGGCCGACTCTTCTTCCTCAGTTTTTTTTACACGTAGCGTATCTATTCTATTCTCCTTATATATATATATATATATATATATATATATATATGCTTCCTCTAGGCAATATTATTAGGAAACACTCAATTAACTTTCACTGTTATACAGATGACAACCAATTATACTTATCAATCAAACCAGATGAAATCAGTCAGTTAGCTAAACTTCAAGCATGCATCAAAGATATAAAATCATGGATGACCCACAAATTTCTGATGCTAAACTCAAGCAAAACTGAGGTAATTGTGCTGGGATCTAAACAACTTCGAAACTTACTATCTAAAGATATAGCTACCTTGGATGGTATTGCCCTGGGCTCCAGCACTACTGTCAGAAATCTAGGAGTTATTTTTGACCAGGATATATCCTTTAATGCCCACTTAAAACAAACCTCAAGAACAGCCTTTTTTCATCTTCGTAACATTGCCAAAATAAGGAACATCCTGTCTCAGAACGATGCTGAAAAACTAGTCCATGCATTCGTTACTTCCAGGCTGGACTATTGTAATTCCTTACAATCAGGTAGCTCAAATAAGTCACTTAAGACTCTCCAGCTGATCCAGAATGCTGCAGCACGTGTTCTGACAAGAACTAAGAAAAGAGATCATATCACTCCCGTATTAGCTTCTCTGCATTGGCTCCCTGTAAAATCCAGGATTGAATTTAAAATCCTCCTCCTGACCTACAAAGCTCTAAATGGTCAAGCACCATCATATCTTGAAGAGCTCATAGTACCTTACTGTCCAACTAGAGCACTGCGCTCCCAGAATGCCGAGTTACTTGTGGTTCCTAGAGTCTCTAAAAGTAGAATGGGAGCCAGAGCCTTTAGCTATCAGGCTCCACTCCTATGGAACCAGCTCCCAGTCTGGGTCCGGGAGGCAGATACTGTCACCACATTCAAGAGTAAACTTAAGACTCTCCTCTTTGATAAAGCTTATAGTTAGGGAGTGAAGAGTTGCAGCATCTGCCTAGCCCGGCCCACCTGCTTCTCTGTCCCAGAAAGGCTTGTTACTAAGCTAGCCCTGGGAGCTTGCTCCCCGGAGTCTTTCTGTTTCTTTTCACCCAGGATGAAATCCCGGGATTAGGATGGTACCAAAATCATGGTTCCAGCTGTTGCTGTGGTTCTGCTGAAATACCCTGCTATGCCGTGCTGCTCCCTGCGCTACTACAACCACTATTTCTATTCACTGCTTCATTATCTATACTGTGATACACCCCAACGGCACGTCAGACACCACCTACCAAGAGCCTGGGTCTGTCCGAGGTTTCTTCTTAAAAGGGAGTTTTTCCTTGCCACTGTTGCACTAGTGCTTGCTCTTGGGGGATTTGTTTTTTTTTTTTTTAAATTATAGAGTGTGGTCTAGACCTACTCTATCTGTAAAGTGTCTTGAGATAACTCCTGTTATGATTTGATACTATAAATAAAATTGAATTGAATTGAATTGTATAAGTGATTGTATTAGCGCCCCTGCTGTTGGCTGTTCATATTGCTTTGTTTAGACTTCTCCAGAACGCACAGATTGTCAGTCCGTCCCTGCATGTAATAAAGAAACAAATCTAGCTCCATAGCAGGCACTATAGATTTTTTATTTATGCATTTCTGTGGTTCACTCTTATTTCTTGAGGAAAGGATGTCAGAAGTCTATAAAGCCTGTGTTTAAATCAGTCTGTTGCCAGTCTTAATGGCATACTGTACAGAGCCTACCAATATACTGTAATAATACATAGTATAGATACCCTTTAAGACTGCTTTATCTCATTCATGCACCTTGCAAGTAGGTGACCCCTTACTGTAACAACTGACTACTTTAGTGAAATTGTCTGATTTCCAGGTAGTGAAATCTGATCACTCTGACGCTTCTCTGTGTCTGTTTCCCACCCTCAGACCTCCCCACGGGCAGCTACATCCAGGAAGATCTGTCGCGCTGCTCCTCTCTGTGTGAGGCAGGCAGGGATTGCTGCGACCTGATGGCCAGCTGTAAATGCGGCACGCACACTGGACAGTACGACTGCATCTGTGAGAAGGGATACTATGGCAAGGGTCTTCAGCACGAGTGCACAGGTAGGACAGATGTATGCCAGGATCTTGTCGCATTTCACCAGCCTCGCCTCTGTCTCAGCTGTGTCAGCAAACTCACACAGTAACTTGTTTCCTCACTTTTCTGAAAGGTTCCTTTTTTGTGTTTGTTATTAGTAGAGAGCAGTGATGTAATGGTTTGCAATTACCTGGAAGGCCTCATGGGTTTGCCAGCATTTGAGGAGAGGTTTTATCTGTAAATCGCTCGTACAATATTACCAGTTATTCTGTGCCAAACACTGATACCTAATATGACCTTGGACAAGTTTACCCTTAGACATGTCAGGTGGAACAAGTAAGACGTAGATCAGCCCAAAATGTCTGTAACCTAAGCAGCTAGCGTGTATTTTTAATGTTTGTATGTTTAGAGAGGCATATGGGTAAATATTTGTTCTACTTTGTGTAAAATGACACATAGGATCTTGAACTGATAATTATCATTCACGTTTTGTGTGGAAGCATCAACGTGAGTTGCTACCCCTGTCCTCATCAGCAGTAAAAGTCAGAAAAGTCCTTTTGACGGTCTAACTTAATTGAAAAAGTATTTTGCCTGAGCAGTGGCCCTCAGCCCCTGCAAAGCTATAACAGTGTTTAAATAAGCAGAAAACCAACCCAGTAAAAGGTTTGTTTCTTACCACTTTCCACAACCTTTTGTTTTTGCTCAGAGTTTGCATCACTAAAACATCATGTTTGTTCTTATAGTTTCTCTTCCTCTTGTCCTCGTCTCCTTTACCTGTCAGCGTCTCCTCCAAATCAGGGGGAGCTCACTCTGGGTGAAAGTTAAATAAGCAGTGTAAGCTGTCCACAAACCCAGACATGTGCCTGAGAGGTGGAGGACTGAGACTGTGATGTCTTTGTGTGTTTTCTGTCTCCTCCACTTTCAATTTCCTCTTTGTCTTGTATCCATTTTTTGTTCTTTACATGCACCAAAAATCTTTCTGACGTTTTAAAACTAACTGCCTTTTTTTCTGTGGCTCTTATTGCTTTGCCTCCCACTTCTGTTTCATACATATCTATTTAAAAAACTAAATCATCTGTTTCATCTGTTGCCAGAGTGCTCTGGGTTTACCCTGTTGTTCCTTATTACTGGTTATTTATAATATTGTGGCTCTAGGACTTATTTTGTGGTTGTACACAAACGTCACAGATAAGATCTTCAGCCAAAGTTGCAGTGTGTGTGTGTTTGTGTGTGTGTTTGTGTGTGTGTGTGTGTGTGTGTGTGTGTGTGTGTGTGTGTGTGTGTGTGTGTGTGTGTGTGTGTGTGTGTGTGTGTGTGTGTGTGTGTGTGCGTGTGTGTGTGTGAGACCATAAACAGTAAATCTTAGATGCAAACGCAGACATGTTCATGCATATATTAATGTGGTGTAAACGCATATGGAATCATTCCCTGGGTCCCGAAAAAGTTTACAGATCCATAAGCTGTAAATTCAAGCTGAAATTGTAGTAATGTAAAATGTACAGATGACAATTACAAATTATAGACGTTTTTGTCAAGAACATTTAAATTTATGACATGTACAGTAGGAGGGCTTTCTTTTTTCTTTATCTTTTAAATTCTCTTCAACAGAAACATTTTAACTTTCCTACAAAACATCAATTAAAATTCAGGGGCATTTCTTGTTTTCTCTCTCATCAGTTGGTTGGGTTGACTACTATAAAATAATTGATAAAATAAATGAGATAATGAGGTGAGAAGAGGTTCATCTTTAATGATCCACAGACAGAAATGGCTTTGCTGAATGGAAGTGGGGAGGCAGTGGCTCTGAATGTGAGAGGAAACCCTCACATTCTGCCTCTAATTCTATTGAAAGCTCCCACTGTGGAATTGATAGATAAACTTTGCAATGCATTCATTTTGTTTTGTTTGAATGTGTTAAAATCAATTCAACACTACAGACAGTCAAATTAAAGTGCTTGCCAGCAGCCTGTGTGATGACACATTCATTTGTCTTCTAAATGTCCATGATCTGGTCTGTTAAACCTCCAAGTTACACAGCATAATGTTGCAATTCCATGCAGGTGGTCCCAGTCATTTAAGTGTAAGGTTAAGGGTTGATACATTGTTTTTACTGAATATGTAATCACGAAAGTCACAGAGAAACATAGCAGTCTGTGTGATTGTTGGAGAGCAGAATGACTTGCAGATGCACTGGCTGGTGTGTGTGTGTGTGTGTGTCTGTGTTTAAGTAACTGCTATGTTAAACCTCAGTGCTCACCCTTCGGGCAGGGGAGGCAGGGAGGGAACAAGGGACTAAGACGAAAATCAGTGCAGAGTGCGCTTCGTCGAGGAAACAGTCACAGAAATCTGGACAGCAATCTGCTCTAATAATAGGAAACAATGGGCCATAATCCTGGTTGTATTTGCCCTCTAGGTCTTCCTCTCTGTACCCACATGTTTTCAATGTACAACCCCAAATCAGAAAAAGTTGGAACAGTATGGAAAACACAAATAAAAAAAGAAAGTAGTGATTTCTAAATGTACTTTGACTTGTATTTCATTGCAGACAATACAACAGCACATCATTTAATGTGTTCCTCATGATTTTTATTGTTTTTGTTTCAAAAAAACAAAATTCCTATATTGGTTCTTGCAACACATTTCAAAAAAAGTTGTAACAGTAAAGCATTTACCACTTTGTAATGTTGCCATTCCTTTTCACAACACTTAAAAGACGTTTAGGGACTGAAGAAACCAAGTGATGAAGTGTTTCAGGTGTAATTTTGTCCAATTCTTGCTGCAAAAAGTCTTAAGGTGGGCAACAGTACGGGGCCTCCGTTGTCGCATTTTGCGCTTCAAAATGCGCCACACATTCTCTATTGGAGACAGGTCGGGACTGCAGGCAGGCCAGTCAAGTACCTCTATCCTCTTCCTCCGCAGCCAGGACTTTGTAATGTGTGCAAAATGTGGTTTTGCATTATCTTGTTGAAATATGTATGGACGTCCCTGGAAAAGATGTCTTCTTGAAGGCAGCATATTGTGCTCCAAAATCTCTATGTACTTTTCAGCATTAATGGTGCCATCACAGAAGTGCAAGTTACCTTTGCCAAGGGCACTGACACAACCCCATACCATGACAGACCCTGGCTTTTGGACTTGTTGCTGGTAACAGTCTGGATGATCCTTTTCTTCTTTGGTCCGGACCACACGGCGTCCATTTCTCCCAAAAAATACCTGAAATACTGATTTATCTGACCACAGTACACGTTTCCACTGTGTGATGGTCCATCCCAGATGCCTCTGAGCCCAGAGAAGTCGACGGCGCTTCTGGACACTGTTAACATAGGGCTTCCTTTTGGCACAGTACAGTTTTAACTGGCATTTGTGGCTGTAACTACGTATTGTGGTACTTGACAAAGGTTTGCCAAAGTAGTCCTGAGCCCATGTGGTGATATCACTTATAGATGAATGACGATTCTTGATGCAGTGCCGTCTGAGGGATCGGAGATCACGGTTGTTCAGCTTAGGCTTGCGCCCTTGTCCTTTACGCACTGAAATTCCTCCTCATTCCTTGAATCTTTTAATTATGTTATGCACTGTTGAAGGTGAAATAAGCAAATGTCTTCCTATCTTTCTTTGAGGAACATTGTTTTTAAACATTTGAATAATTTTCTCACGTATTTGTTGGCAAACTGGTGATCCTTGGCCCATCTTTGCTCCTAAAGGACTAGACCTTTCTTGGATGCTGCTTTTGTACCAAATCATAATTACAATCACCTGTTGACATCACCTGTTTCAAATCACATTATTATTTAACCAATTTACCTGATTACTAGCCCTAAATTGCTCATGTCCCAACCTTTTTTGAAATGTGTTGCAGGTCTGAATGACAGGAAAGGATGTATATTTACAAATGAAATTAAGTTGACCAGACAAAACATGAAATATTTTGTGTTCACATTGTCTGCAATGAAATACAAGTCAAAGTACATTTAGAAATTACTACTTTCTTTTTTTATTTGTGTTTTTCATACTGTCCCAACTTTTAATGATTTGGGGTTGTAGAATAAGGTAACGGGCAGAGAAGGAGGGCAAAAGGCCATTTGAGCGACAGACAACTTTAAGTATAAAAAAATCAGAGTTTAAGAGTCACAGAGAGAAAAGAAGTGAGAGCAAAGTGAGAGCTAAAGGAAAGGGCATCGGGGTCATCATGCCAAAAAGCACGCTTCCCTAATTCTCATCAGATGTTGTCGAGACTGGAGCCCCATTCTGCTTATTAATCTGTTTTAATGGTTTAATTAATAGCAGAGAGCAGACTGCAGAGTTGGCTCAGCTGGCTCGAGGAAGGAAGGACACAGCGAGGCGCTGCAACCGCAACTGAGGACGGCTTCCTCCGTCTGTCTCTCACTCACTCTTATAACAATGTCTCATGGGAGAGGAGTTGGCTCTTTTGTGGTGGACGCTTGATTGTCTATGAGTCGTCATCCTCATGCTATAGAGCTGACACTTACCCGCAGTGTGTGTCACTGAAGTTGCTGTTGTGGATAAGTTGGCAGTCTAAGGCACTGTTAGCCTTGTTCATCTCAGTTTTGGTTTTGTTAAGTGGTGCGAAATACCCTCATATATGTTATTGAACACTACATTTATTGAAGGCTTTATTCTCTAATAACGTATGAGGCTCTTTTGAAGTAGTAGTGGCTCCAACACCAATTAGATTTGTGGTGAGAGCACTACGTAACCAAGAAACATACAAGTAAACTCGACCAACTCTCTTTAATATTCTGTTGCTTTAACCTCAATGGGCTTGGCTGAAATGAAGGCGTTTGGTGAATTATGGGTACACCGTCTACGTCAGCAATGCTAGGGCTCTTGAGTGACAGACAGACGCAGCCATACACTGCCAGAGTTAGAAGTTGCTGTGGATTGCATAAGCTTGTTGGTCGGTGTGTGGCTTAAGGTGGTCTCCTTGTCTAGACTAAAAGTTTGGAGAGGTTTTATTCTTTGTGGACTTTGTTTTCTAACATTTAGCAGTCTTTTACACATCTGAAAATAATATGGCCGAACCTTAGACCTGTCAGTTGATTATTATTATCATTGGCTGAAGGGCTCTGTTGGAAACACTATCCAAATCCCTACAGTGCACAGCAGTGTTGTTTATGAATCTGTCGACAGCCAAGTGAAACAGCCTCTTCTACAAAACACGACTGGAATCCCAGCAGATAGAAACGGATGATGAACCCGTTTCCTGCACAGTTTGGTTTACTCTGGCACACCATACAGGACATCTTTTCACATTCCAATCTCAAGCTCACAATATCTGCATCACAGAGGATCACCATAGGAATGGGGAAGTAGGTAAATGGAGTGAGAGAAGTGGGGGTGCATGAGGGCAACATGTTTCCCTCCTGTCACACATTCTGGCTTATCAGCCTCTTCTGTAGCCTGAGTGAATGACAGGAGGTCTGGACTGTGTTAATGTGGTGTCAGCACAGGCTTTGTTCTGGACGGCTCTGCTGGGGATGAATGGGGGAGAGAGAGAGAGCAGAAGAAAGCATTAAAGAAAGAAGAAAGATAAAGCATGGCAGGTGAGACGACAGGAAAGCAAGAATTACTTCACTTCACACACTCCTTGGTATTTCAGTTTCATTTTAATTAATTGGGTCTATCCAGTGTATAGACCACATTACCTTACAGTTTATTTGATGCTATATTGAGATAATTAAATCATTCTGTGGCTACTCTTTAGAATGTTAAGCAATATTTTGTTTGACAAAAAAAATCTTAATTAAAGTCCACTTACTAGCTTTTTCCAGAACCTTCAACTGCATTGTATCGCTGGTGGCTATGGTCGCTGTCTGCTTATCTGTTATGAACCTTGTGTGCCACATTGCATTGTGGGATATTTATGCCGGCGTAGTGTCCAGTGTTTGCATACTGTAATATTTTACTGGAAATAGTATGCAATTCATGTACTATTTGTTTCATACTAAGGTTTCAGACATGCTATAAAAATCTCACATACTGTTTTAGCTTGCTAAAAAGCATAATAATATGGAATTTCAGATGCAACCATTCAGTATGGTATCATGACAATTGAGCCATTTCTATGACAACTGACTGAGCAAACTCAAAACACTGAAAGCTCCAGAAAAAGCTAGTAAGTGGACATTTTGTGTGTATAGGTAAGTACTATCTCCAAGTTCAAGAATTAACTTTTATTTTCATTATTTTGTCCATCACTGTTTTCTCTGTATGCCAGTAATAGTTAAGACCCTAATTTACTTACATTTAAGCATTAGTAGATTATGTTCCACTGAAATATTATTTTGTTTATTGATGGGTGTCTTTGACTTACCCGAGATATGAGCTGTTGACTGCAATGATGTGTGTGTGTGTGTGTGTGTGTGTGTGTGTGTGTGTGTGTGTGTGTGTGTGTGTGTGTGTGTGTGTGTGTGTGTGTGTGTGTGTGTGTGTGTGTGTGTGTGTGTGTGTGGCAAAACACACCCTCCACAGAGTTGATACTAGAAGAATTTCTTAATGTTTACAATGTTTAGTCGTTGTAAGCCTCTTGATCCCAAGAGGAGACGCGTGGCAGCAGTGAGCTTTAACTCGACCCTGAACATATAACACATCCGTCTCTGTGCGGGTGAGCTCTCTGTTTCTTTGTGTCTGTTGCAAGGAGGCGGCATTCACTGCTTCTGCACTGTAAATATTTGTGGTCTCGATGTGAATGACCGAGAGATCCCGGGAGAGGAAGCCTCGAGATGGACATAAATTGAACAGAAGAATTAAAATGACAACAAGAGAGGTGGAATTTGTTATAGTGCATACATGTTAAGGAGGACTGTGAAAAGTGTTGAAATGGGAGGAATGTTGCAATCATTATTTATTTTCTTCTCTCCTTTCACTCTCTGGCCCCCTTGCAGAGGTCTCCAGTGATAATGTTTTTTAGTTGGTGGTTATCACTATCTTATGCACTGTCACGCTAACACTCGCTTACGCACAAGTATACACTATGCGGGGATCAACACGTTTGTGGCGTGCTTCGCATGCACACACCTCTGACCCATTAAAATATACCACATTCAAGGATCTGACACATAACAGATGCCTGGCAATAGTGCAGAACCAGGCCTGTTTATATCACCTGAGAAAGTACAGACACTACATACTGTATACTGTAGTCCTAAAAGATGACAACATTGAGCTTTTAAATCATTGGTACATTTACATTTACAAACTTTAGTTTAAAAGCATAATTAGGACGGAAGCATCACTTTTAAGATTTACCGTATTCTCGTTTTTCGGTCAAATGGGAGTGCTAGTGCCTCAAAATAGCTATTTTTAAACACTAAGAAGGCTCGACACAACATGAAACTTTGCTCCAAGTATCACCAGGGGCTCTACACATTAACGCAAGCATTGAGAACATTGTTTGTGTAAACAGAGTTTACAAAAAAGAAAGGTTTTGAACAACTCACCGTAGCTGCTGCTGTTTCCAGCCGCAGCCATTTTATTGAAGTTTGACTCGGGTACATTCACAAAAACACCCTAGGTTGCATTTTGGCGAGAGTTACGCTTTCATTTACCAATGTAATAATGGTTTTGCTATTCTTACCAGTTTTGATGCTGAGAATGTTTCTCCTGATGGTGCTACAGGATGAGAGGCCAAAGGAGTCACTAAAAGGATTTATCATGCTCAGCTGGCACACTGTCAATTTCATTTTGATATGTTGTGAAAGCATTGTGGCCTGATGATGGCTCAGGAGGTCAAAAACATTAAGATTCAACATCTGGGGACTATGAATATTTACAGCAGATGTCATGGACTCCAGCCAGTAGTTTTCAAGATACCTTGTCATTTACCAAAATGTCATTAGCACCATGACCAGCAGACGGATGAAAGCAGCCTAATACTTGACACTGGCGTTCTGTTTGCTCAGTCGTTGTAATTTGCACTTCAATGTTTTCAAAAGTAAATATATTTCTACCAGAGGAGGCACATTTGGCCAACTCATGTTACATAAACATGCGTATAAAGACTCTCTATTTCCTCCAACTGCACAAATCCTAATCCCCACAGCATCAATAACCACAGCAGACTGTCTGCTTCTGTACTTGTCTGTGCTGTGTCTGTCCAAGTCCTTGTTTGTCAATGTTTTTGTGGCAAAGATAAAAGCTTCAGTTGCTCAACATGAATTCTGGCCCAGTTTTAGTTTTAGTTATGAGCAGGGGGCAAATGCTTGGGAATTCCTGAGGACAGACGGAGGAGGGTGTTTGGGGGGTCAAGTACCACCACCACCTCGACTCCCCCAACCCCCATTAATTGCTTAAACTGATTGGATGGAAGCTTGTGTTTTTCTTTGGTGTGCAGAGAGAGAGGAAAGAGAGAGAAAGGGAGGGAGGGAGATTCCTTACCCCGGAGTCATGCATCTTTTGTGGTGGATGGATGGAGAGCTTTCAGTGACTGGGCAAAGATCTGACTGGCTCAGTGCCAGAGAGAGAGAGACAGAGTGAAAGGGGGGAAAATCAGTAATTAAGATTATTTATATGGGACATAACTGCAAAGTGATTTACAACCCATAATGTGTTATGTTAAATTCTAATATCATGTTATGTAAATTAAAGACAGACAAATAAAACATCGAAATGTGACTACAGAGGAATGAAATGGGAAAATAAGTTGGGTTCAACTATTTATTTTTCATTTGTATTTTGGGCATTTCCACCTGTTAATAGACAGGACAGCTCAGATATGAAAGGCGAGAGAGAAGGGGAATACATGCAGGAAACCGTCAGGTCGGACTTGAACACTGGACCCTCTGCATCGAGGAGTAAACCTCTGTATGTGTGTTCTACCAACTGAGCTAACCGGCCACTACTACTTTCTAAAAGAAATACTGTATATCCTTTATAAACCTACCTGTGAAAGCTAAACACCTGCAGCTCCTCAGGCTTGTGACACTGTTATGCAAAGGAACAAACTCTCCCAGACTTTTCCATGACAGAAATGTCAACGTTGAACAACGGATGATTTCGTTTTTTAACAGTCAGGGATTTTTGCTGACATTTCTGGTGTGCTCACTTTACTTTTCACCTCAAAATAAAATGGTAGATAATCAGGTTAAACCGCTTGATTGTTTACAACCTAACTGATCACCCGAACACATGTCTCTTAGTTTGGCTCAACTGTTGTACATTGCTGGGATAAAACTTAACACTGGATGTTCCTCCCTTCTCACCATCTCCGCTATTGGGCTTAGCGCTTCCCTGGATGGTTGTGACTGGTTTAGATAAATTTCTCCCTATCCCAGAATAGATATATGGTGTAGCCACTGACACAGCGCTGGAGTGTGGTCTGACTATGCAAGACTAAGTGTTTCTTGTCCCTTTGAACATGATGCCGTGTTCCCTCAGCTATTACTTTGTGAATACAATGTTATTATAACGGATATAAATGTTGGCCGAAGCTATGAAAATAAAACCCAATCTATGATAAACCCAAGTAATCCTTTAACAAGTAATAGATGAAATTGCGGAGAAATAAAGCAACATGAGGTTTAACAATTTAAGAAAATTTGGCAGCTCACCAGAAATGCCTAGAAAGGAGATTTTCTGCTGTTTTTTAAAGAGCCCAGTGTCTGAGCTGCCGTCAGGTGTTGTCAGACAGTCTTTCATGTCATTTGGTGTTTGAAGTTTTTGCTTTATA
Source organism: Gymnocephalus cernua (assembly GCA_023631565.1). Taxonomy (NCBI): domain Eukaryota; kingdom Metazoa; phylum Chordata; class Actinopteri; order Perciformes; family Percidae; genus Gymnocephalus; species Gymnocephalus cernua. The sequence goes on from CM042445.1 coordinate 18,500,047, forward strand.
GCAGATTGTATACATTAGTCTTAAAGTACAGACAGTCCATCCAATCCATATTAGTCTCTCCCTCAACACCACATGTTTTTAGCCCTGTTCCACTCCCCCTCCCCCCATTAAACAACACATATAGGTCTGTACAAAGCCTTAATTGATGACTACTGCTGCCGTGTTTGTAGGTCAGGGATGCTGTAAAGCAGACACGACTTGTGTTATAAACTGAGCCGTGTGTGTGTGTGTGTGTGTGTGTGTGTGTGTGTGTGTGTGTGTGTGTGTGTGTGTGTGTGTGTGTGTGTAAAAGAGACAGAGACGAAGGAGCGAGGAGGCACAGAGACTATAAACTGGGCTTATTAATAGGACCATCCTCTGCAGGAGATGAAAAACAAGGAGCCGTGAAACAGCCAGTGGTGCGAAGCAGAACCTCACTGTATCATTAACTCTTTTCCGTCTTTCTTTTAATTGCTCTGTCAATTTCTTTTTTAATTTCTTCCTGCCTTCCACTGCTAGGTCTCATCCCTGTGCCTTCCTTTCACAGCTTCCCCCTCTTCTCTCCGTCTTTCCGTGCATCTCTCCAGATACCAGACGTAAATTAGCTATTTACATAGTGGGATTAATAAGAGCAGAAACACCTTTTGTTAAATCTGCTTTGATCGGATTCCTGGCTTGAGGACTGGCCAGCAGCACGGTGGAGACACAAACAGACTCTCAGCACAGATGTACAGATGTTTATTTATGTCAGCTCTATGTAATTATTTGCTCGTAATGAATTCATTATTGAATGTCTTCCTGAGCTCAAAACCAAAAGATATTGGATTTATAAGTAATGTGGTTGGTGTTTGTTTGCTTATCAGTCATCAATTTATCAGTCATTAATAAAAACAAAATAAGGCAAAAAAAATATCTTTTGATAGATCAACTTAACGGTAAACAGTCCCTGATTTGTTTTCTAAAACAAATGACTGTGAGCAATTTTCATTTATATTTGTGAAACTGTGATATAGTTTGTTTAAACTGTTATTGTAGTTTATTAAAAATACTCACATTAGTCTTTATAAAACACATTATAAATAAATAAAAAACAAATAAATATTATAACAATAATGGGGTGCCTGGGTAGTTCAACGGTAGAGCACGTGCCCATATATAGAGGTTTAGTCCTCGACGCAGCGGCCGCTGGTTCGCTTCCGACCTGTGGCCCTTTGCTGCATGTCATTCCCCCTCTCTCTCCCCTTTCATGTCTTCAGCTGTTCTATAAAAACAAAGGCCAAGTGCCCCAAAAAAATATTAAATGATATATACATACATACATAGCGAATGAACCCTATTAACTCGCACTGTAGCCAAGAATGATATTTTTTTCTTTTTAAAGGTTTGTGCTGACAAAGTACACATTGGAGGAGGGAAAAAAAAACCTGTCTGCCCTGACTTTTTGCACGTAAAATATTTAAAAATGTTTGTGCTTCCATTTCTCTCTCACACATAATTTAAACTGATAAATGGGCCCATGGGAATTTAAGGTGGAATGACATTCTCCTTGAGCATCTTAAGTGCTTTTCTCCAGTGTCTTTTTCAAGGCCTTTGCCCTTCTTCAAATCCAACATGTTTGTCCCTTTCTGTGACCCCTATCCATCGCTGGGTATTTTCACCGACCCTCTTCAGTGCTCTTTCAGCTCCCTCCTACTTCCTTTCACTTTCTGTGTGTGTGTGTGTGTGTGTGCGTGCGTGCGTGCGTGCGTGCGTGCGTGCGTGCGTGCGTGCGTGCGTGCGCGCGAGCTGTTGACTGAAATCTCTCCAGTTGGTGGGAAGTGATGAAGAGGGACACACGCTACGTCAAGGGTCACAGGCTAAGGATGGAGGAAGTCAGCAGCTGTCAGCTTTCTGAAAGAGAGGCATTCTCTCCCTCTCTGACCCACAAATCGGCTCCTGTTCTGACACAACGACTTCTTCAACTCTTGAAATTGTTGTGTTTCAGTAAAAATAGTCTCTCCATGACTAAGATAGCGTCTGTGACGGTGTGATTTGGTGTTTGGTTGTGGAGAGTTGGCAATTGTTTTCAGTCTGTTTGTGACTCTCATTTGGATTAGCGTCTGCTTTATGTACACACAACACATACGCAAATAAGGGTGTCACGATTTCAACTATCGAAATTAGAAGAGGATCAACGATTCCCCCAGTAATTCTTTCTCTACTCTACCACGCCTACTTGTGCATGTCAAAAGAAGAAAAACGGCAGACACAGTGTAGCTTACCAGCTGGGAGCATGTAGCTAAAGACACGGGATAACGTTAGCTTACCGGTAGCCTACAGCTGCTCTTTTCCAGACACCATGACCACTGCCGGAGTCGGAGATCACAGAGAAACAACAAAAAATGCCTCCCTTCCTTTAAGTCACCAGTGTGGCAACATTTTGCCTTCCCCGTGAGTGAGTTATGTAAACAAACAACCAAGGTAAAGCATGTGGACTCCTATGGGACTCCATGGTGCCTTCAGGTCATTAAACTAAAGTCTGCTATCTAGTGGCTGTTATTGTGGCATTGTCGTCCCTTTTTAAATTAAATCGAATCGTGCATGACCTTAAAATCAAAAGTCAAATCGAGTCTTGGATTTGGAGAATCGTTATACCCCTATACGCAAATATATTCATACACAAAGAAACGCATAAAGACATAAGCACACACTGGATGGGCCTGTGTCCTGCAACTGAATCTGTTTAGCAAAAAAATATCCCTGAGCTCACAATTCCAAATGGAAGCACCAACTCTGAGGCTACTGTGGGAATGGCGAGTGTGTGAGTGTCATGTAGGTGTATGTATGAGCATGTGTGTGCATGTGGTGGTGTTTTTTTTTTGCACATGCATGTACTGTATGTGTTCATGTCTGATAATGGAATTTTATTAGTGTTATGCTACATTGTCCCGAGTGTTCTGAGATCATACACCAGTCTTTTATCACAAGATTTCACAGCACACTGACATCTGTAATCATGCACACCAGACTGGGGACCAAACTGTGTTTGTACAGTTGTTTAGCGGTTTGCCTCGCTCTCTCGTTGAATCCCAGTGTTCCTGGAGTCTGTAATAAGCGAGCAGGACAGTCTCCCTGTCCTTGGGAATCCGCAAGAGGTATCTAGCAAATGGGTGAAATCATTCTCCTTTAGGAAGTGGATTGAATAATAAGCAGGCAGACAGCGATGGAACAGCCACTGAACTTCCTCAGTTTCCTCTCCAAAGACTGCCTTGCATAATATAGCATAAGTTTTACATTCTTGGGATCAGGGGGTTCGTGGAGGTCCGTTTCCGACCCAGATGGAGGCTGTGTAGGTGGACAGCTGTGCAGCAGCCACATCTCACCCCCACCCTCCTTTTTCACTCCACAATCCAGCTGGAGAGCAGACCAGACTTTACTGAGAATCTGCCGATGTAATTTAGAGCATCCTGACATTCCATGAGGATGGGATTCCCAAACTTTCTTTGCAGCAGGTGACCCATGTATTGAGGTTGGAAAATTCCTGTGACCCTTATCGTTGCAAACACAGACACATTGCGCTTATTGGTTTCAGTTTTGGATTCTATGACGGCAAAATGTATTTCCAAGCAGAGGAGATACTAAACCAGATGACAGCTGTCTGTAGGCTAGCTGTGTGATTTTTCTCAGTGGATTTTAAGTCCGAAACCAACTGTTGATAGCTTCCCGGTTCATAATAAATAGCTAAAATAGTCAGGTTTTTTTTGTTGTTGTTGTAAGGGTTCCAGTGTCATGCTCAGGGACACTTCAGCAGGGAGGAATTTTCCTATTTACAGTCATTATGTTTTGCACTAATTTTCTCTTGTTCATTTAGTTTAATTGGTGCTTGGTGACACTACACACACAGGGTATAACAGTACCTCACAGAATGATCTTCAGTCTTCTTCATGAGGTCTTGAGTCCTGAAGCATGGGCAACTCTGCCATATGGAGCAATGTGAATGAAATGGTGAATGGTAGACAGATGCTAGTGCTTTCTTATGTTATGGTGGCTTGTCACTGAGGCAACCATAAGTGCAATGAATGGGGGTTGGTGCAGATGAATTCTGCGTGAGGTGCATATAGTCTGCTGGCTCAGATTTGATGTATATACAGACTGTGTTTATGTCAAATGAAACATTCAAACTGAGCACCAGTTGGTTCATGTTTCTGTCAGGCCTTTGCGTGAATGTATGTCTGTTTTTGTGGGCTAGACTATACATTTTAATTGTCCATTTCCATTGTCTATTTATGCACCTCGAGTGTGCAACTCTCATTTAAGAGTGGAAAGTTTCCTCGCATGTGAACATTGTTTTCTTAGTGAAATACCCTGGAATTTAAGGCCCAACTTAACAACATTTCTTGTGTGAGAGGGCCTTCGACCACAAGTAGCCAGTACTCTGTCCAGATTTAGCAGCCCATTCACAGTATTGCTGCACTCCCTCGTCATTGTTTGGCTTTGAAGATGACAGACAGAATTGGGTCACAGCATCACAAATATTATAGGACCACAGAATTATTTGTTACTTTTACTGTCTGCTTTGCACGTATTTGCTAGAAATAGAACCGACGCCTATTTTTCACGCGAGCGTGTTGGAAGCGTTTCCAGGCAAAATAGAATAAAGATGCTTATATATCATTTTGACACAAATACATATTAATAAATGACATTTTGATGTTTGAAAGTCTTGAGGTTTTGACATAAATGCAGATATAAATGTAAAATAAAATAATAATAATAATAAAATTATTTATTATTGCTGACACGCAACAGAAACGCCACGCATCCAGTTTGTCTCCGGACTAAGGGCCTTGCTCAGTGGTACATTGTTTTCAGTGTTTTTTTTAGATCATTCTCCCTGTCATGAAAAATAAGTGGTTTATGTTCAAGATAACATGTGGGAAGCAGTGTGTGTGTGTGTGTGTGTGTGTGTGTGTGTGTGTGTGTGTGTGTATATGCTTACTGTATGGATAGGCATGTGTGTTTGCAAGCATGTGTTTGTGGATTTTGTTGGACTAGGCAGAATATGTCCCTCTAAAATGAAAATCTCTCTCTCTCTCTCTCTCTCTCTCTCTCTCTGTTTGTCATTGTGGATGAAGAGGCAGATGTTCTCGCTCTCGCTCTCCCTCTGGATCTCCTTTCATCGTTTCCGTTCCAGTCTGTTTTTAGGCCTGGCTAATCGAACACAGCCTCCCCCCAGAGACTCGAGAGATTCTCGTGTGATAGTAACTTTGGCTCCTGGGCCAGACACGTCTGCCAGTTTAAATGACTTACTTCATAATAGGAGAAAGGACTTTAACAGATGAACTGGCCTGTTCTTCGTTTCGTTGTTGTCTTTGACTCCCTATTGAATCCTAAGATTCCTGAAGTATTCTTATATTTATTGTGTTTTGATTGACAGCTAAGGTAGTTAACAATTACATGAGTGAGTCTTTGAATTCAAAGGTGAGGTTTGGACTTTATGCTATCTGAGTAAGAGTTACAATCTTAAAATGGAACATCAAAATCTGTTTACAGGTCTTGGAGTACTCTGCATATGTGCAAAAGTAAAAAGAAAAGTGTTTGTGTCTCCAGAGGGAGTGGCGCAAAATCAGGTCATGTCACTTGAGGCAGCACTGGTTGGTGCTAAAGATTATACGTTTTAAAATGAAAGAAATCTGGGTGTGCGGAGTTTGAAAGAAGTGAGTTTTCCAGACCTCTGTAGCCCGTTCCTCATTTCTGTTTCAGGCTAGCGGCTCGAAGCTACATTAGCTGACCGAAGGTGCTAGGTTTTGACAAGAAAGTACAATGTGCGGAATAAAAAAGATGATTTCTCTGGTTCAGTTTCTTTGTGTCAACTGTCCCATGGTGAGTCTAACCATGTTATAGGAGTGCAATGCTAATTTGGTGCAGTACTCTTTTTTTAAAGGATAAAACTAGTGTAATTCCATGTCACACGACACAGGACAGAAGGACAGTGTCTATGGGATTAACTCGAAATAAATCTACATTGTAATGATGTCACCCAGTGCAACAGTCTGGATTATCGATGTGTTTTTAATAGTTTTTAGATGATAATGGAAGTCCAGCCAGGAAGTCAAGCTTTGGCTACTGTACACAGTAGATGATAATGATTTGAAAGGATCAGTTTGGGTTGATTTTGGTATTTTTCATGGGAGTTGTTGGAAAATACATAATATCATCAAATTTTTATCCGTTGAAAGGAGGCAGAGAAAAAGTCGGCAGTTTGCAGTAAATGATGAAGCAGACATGCCTTGTTGGAAACTCAGACATCCATTTTGATAACTCTGTTTATATAATTTCCCGTCTGCTCTCAAATGATTGAACTTCCTTAATTAACGTAATATTTCACTCTGATGTTTCAAATTTGTCAAACTATTCGAAAAACATTTTTAAAAGGACGTTCTAAGAATCGGAAAGCATGAAAGCCTGTGAGGTTATGATACATCAACTTCAACTTATTAAGATTGCTCAAATATTGCTTTAACTTTAAATAAATAGATTCTGATGATGGAGGCTTGCTTTTTCCTTTCCTAAGATCATTACTGCATACAGTAGATCTCTTTGACCAGCTGGTGTCCCTCCATATGGTTACAACCAGTCCAGACACAGCAGGCTCTTTCTGTTTTATGGTCATCTGGCCCACTGACGGTCCACTTCCTCTCTAAATGAAGGGTACAGTGCAGCAGTAACTCCACAGCCATAGGCAGTAACTAGATGGACCCAAAAACGAGACTATTGGCTGCTGCGTAATTCAGACCAGGGCCGGGTCCAAACACAATTAGTTTCAGTATGGGGTCTAACTGACTTTTGGCTCAAGTCAGGGAGCAATGATACATTTTAAAGGACATTCACACAGGTTTCTCCACATTCACCTTCCAGCTTTTCCTTTTTATTTTAGATTCATGGCTGCTCGTTCTTTTATCATTTATCCACTTCCTGTCCATCCATCCCTCCATCCTTTGTCCTGATTCCCACAGCCGGAAGCCATGTCTGGTCTTTCTAAACTTTGTGTGTGTGTGTATGTGTATATGTGTGACCATGTATCTGTCAGTGTACATTTCTACCTGCCAGCACATGCAACCAGCCAGGAATTGAAATGTAATACTGTATTTTTTTGATACAATATTTCCACTGTTGCGCTGCCAGTGAATTATTTTTTTTTATTAAAAATAACTAGGCTTCCTGTAAACCTTAAATGAAGCTGTAAAACAGATTCCCAAGGACTTGAACAGAGGGGACACTTTTAGCTGTCGGTCCATGTTATGTAAGATGTCTCCTCTGAGTTTAAAAGACGCAGGATAGAGAAGGTGCATCGGCTGCTTTTGTTATCAAATGGAAACTGCAGACTAATAACACTGTGTGTGTGTGTGTGTGTGTGTGTGTGTGTGTGTGTGTGTGTGTGTGCGTGTGCGTGCTTTTTAGTGCCAGCAGCCAGCTTTACAGTTGGTTAACATCTCCTGGCTGACCTGCTGCCAAGGGGCCAGGCTTCTCTCCTCAGAGCGAAGCCGCGATGGCGCCATTTTGCTAGCCCTGTTCCCATCACCCCCGCTAGCATCCCATTGACTGCAATTCATTTTGGCGTCACTTTGACAGCCAATAACTACAATAACGGACTTGATTTGTCCGTTGTTTATTTCTTAAGAAACACGACAATGTACACAAGGCTCCATTACCTTGTACCTCACGTTATGGCTCCGTAGCAGACGTTTTTATAAAAATAGGCTAACGATTGCATCATAACCACGCGACTTACTGTCTCATAGTAGAGGAATTACCGTATAGTACAGGAGAAGCTCGCAGGCAGTTTCGACGTACATTAGCTGTTTAGTTTAATTACTAATGTTAACTAGCATTTAAGTTAGCAATAATTAGCCTGTGTCTACGTTATCTCCTTACATATACCTACGCTCTCCGTCTCTGATAGATTGGGAATGATTGAGATTTCTCTTGGCACAGCTACCAGAAGACTTACAAAGTTCAGAGACGTTGTTCACGTCACATCGGCGGCGGGAAGCTAAGTTTGCAGCTGCGCAGTAACGCTCAGTAACACTTTCCCATCACCGGAAAAGTGCTGGTAAGAGGCTTCACTTGTCTCCATCAAAAACAGCGGGATCGTTGTGTCCATTTTCTATATACTGTCTATGCCTGCTGCTGGGTTTCAGCTAAGGGGTGGGCGGGGTGTATGGTGAGAGGCTGGCATTGGCTCAGCAGTGGAAATTCACACCTGGCCTCTGGCTTAGCATTGAGTAAATGAGTTGTGAAAAATATATATTCTCTGTTGCACCTACCGTACAGAACGGCTTGTAATTCAACCTGCCTGTTTTTTTAAAATGACAGTTTACTTAAGCTTAATGACATACACTGGAGACCTGAACTGATGCCAACAACAGTGATATAAAGTGATATTATAATTTGTTTGTACTGAAATAGTAGTAAAGCTCATAACTAGTCTTGCTGCTGACACAAGTGTTTAAATGATGTGTGTGGGTTGAGAAGGTTTATGATTTTCTCATTTAAAGAGCACAACACCAAATTAAACAGTCCAAGAAGCTGTTTGAAAACTCCCATTTTCTCTGTAGCTTGTTTTGATTTGGAAACTGTCGTAGTCAATTCTATCCGTTTCGTTTTTTCCAGTAATTGAAAACATTTGGATTTGCTTAAATAGAGTATGACGTAAGAGTGCAGCACCCAACTGTAATCTGTTAGCAAATTAACTTTGTTTGATCCATATGTAATACAATTCTGTCTAATTCCATTAAATACTATGGTTTAGCAGTAATGGGTCTGAAGCTATGATTGCAGTCTGGAGTCAAAGATTGGACTATTAACCAGCAATCTCATATGGATTGCTCAAACATGCACGTTCAGGTAACCCATGTCATATGTGCATGTGTATGAAAGGTGGACCATAAAAGTAGTCAAATTATACTATAAATGTATAATTTCTTTTACTTGCTGCAATCAAAAAATGTTGATTCTAGGGTTTATTTTCTATACTGTAAGACAAATCAGCATCCCTAAAGCACTTGCTATTAGAAATTAAAATATTTGATTTTAGTTAAAAGTAGTTACAGGGGCGTTACAGGATGTAGCATGGCAGAGCGTAGCAGGACGCAGCAAGATGTAGCAGGACACTGCTGCATCCTGCAATTTATAGGCAAAGGAAATATAAATGTCCCATGAAAAACCTACAAGCCTGACCGCACAAGTACTTGTGTCATCAAATCTTGGTTTTGTCCATATGCTTCAACTCAGCAATGCTCTCTTCTAAAGTCTTTTTTTGTTTTTATTATTTACCTGCAATCTCTGCTGTCTTAAAACTTTTATAGCATTTGCTCCTCTCTGTCCTGCTGTTATTAAAGACATGTCTGACCCTTTGAGCTGGGATGTTTAGCTTGTGAAGGTCTGTGGCTTCATGGGAAATGTTCATAAAGGACACTAAAAAAGTTTTTCTACCATCCTTGTGTAGGCAAATGAAGCAACATGATGTTGAGATAGACTCTGTTCCAAGGCTGTATTTTTAGTTATTAGTGTAGTAACACGTTAATGGGATTTTTAATGAGGTTTCCTTACTCCTGAAATAGAACCGGAGTACAGATTAAAACATAAAAGCACAGTGGTACACACAGCAATAGTCAGTTAGGATGCACATAAAATTGTAGCTGAGACAATTAGTCAACCAATCGCCCGAGTCATTTTTAAAAGCAAAGATGCCAGATGTTCTGTGACTCCAGGCCCCAAATATAAACACTTGTTAGTCTTCTCAGACTTGTATGATAAACTGAGTATCTTTGGGCTCCAGACAAACGATAAGACCAAACAAGACCCCAGAAAAGCCAGCCTGGGTTCCACGAAACCACAACAGGCATTCCTAATTACCTTCTGACATCCAGTAGACCGAACGATTAATTGACAAATACAAACATTAGTTAACCATTTTTAGTTTAGTCATTTTGTGGTAACTCCTGAGAGGGTTTTCTAAACTCTATGACTATGGGCGTGATGGGAAAACAGTCGGTGTGAATCATATGTACATGTAAATAACTACAGCAGTCATCAAAGATACAGTGGCTGTAATGTGTTTGTGTTGCTGGAAAGCTTTCTTTAAAGTGGTTTGGATTCGCAGGATCAAAAACACCAAAAAAGAAAATTGCATTGACTTTGGACAGCAACTGATAAAGCCTTTTCCCTACAAAGTGCACCAGTAATCACTGTGAATTATGGGAATTATCAGCACTGCAAATTGCTTGTGTGAAACTTCCCATATAATGGCTGATAAGCGCTGTTGTCCCTGGTAATAACATAATTCAAATCATCATCAGCATCATCTGGATTTTGGAGCTAATTTAAAGTAGTTAATCTAAAAACGTCAGAGACTCATGAGATCACTGGATATCAGAATTAGACGCACATTACGTCACTGAATATATTACAGTGAATCACAGGTTTAATCAGTTAATCCGTAATTTATGAACAATCCCATGTGAAAGTAACCTTTAAACCCAGATGACACTGTGTGATGGATTCAGTCATTTATTTTCACTCTCCTGAAACGCTGTGATGCACTGAGACAAAGTTGATTGATGGTGAATGGAAGAATGTTGGAGGACCTTTATATGACCCCTGCCGCTTCGTCTTTACAGCATGTCCTCTGATCAGACTCAGGTGATGCTAATCGGAAACATACTCTGTTATGTCTGTGTGTCTGTGAGTGTGTGCATGTGCAGGTGATCAAAAGGGTTTTCTAATGGAGCCCATGTGTGCTTACATGTGAACTGTAACTGGTTTTAGATGCTCATAAACCTTTCTTTGATTGTCGCATTTCTTTGCAAAATAGTCAAATGTTCTGCCTTTTTCGGTGCCACAAAGCAGTTTTCATTGCTTGGAATAATTAAGATGCTGAACTGAAATTGTCTCTCTTACCTAGCCAGTGAGATCATTTAGTCATTTTTGCCTCATTTTCCACCATTACATGTCCAGACATGAATATGATCAAAGTCTCCTCATAAATCTGTAAAGCTGTTTTTCAGTTTCAGTCACGAAGCATTTTTCGCTGTCTTGCAGTAGCGAGCCAGTTTTTCATTTCAACTTAATTTTCTTTTATACATGTCCATCATCCAATCTTTCCATCCAGCTGTCTTTTTGTGTCTTTTTTTTCTGTGTGTGACATTTATAGTGAGCATGACTACAGTATTTCTCCTCTGCTCTCGTCCTTCCAGCATGTCCACCCGGCACCTATAAACCAGAGGCAACACCAGGAGGCCTGAGCACCTGCCTGCCATGCCCCGACTCGCACCTCACCTCCCAGCCAGGCAGCACCTCCCTCAGTGACTGTGTCTGCAAGCCGGGCTATCAGCCAATAGGCATGACCTGCCAGGGTAAGAGTAACTGATCTGTTAACGGCACTATCAGCTATATTTGATTTAGCTTGATGGGTCTCAACCACGGGCACTTGTCTGTGCGCTTTTGCAGAAAATCACTTTTGACACCTTCATTTGGTGAATTTTATGAAAACAAGATTAGTGATTCCACCTGTCTCCGGTTCATTAAAGCTTTACCATTTGTTAGTTTTACTATTTTAAACATTAAATGTTCTGCAAGGTGTTCCCAAAAAAAAGACCAGCTATTAAGAGCAAAAATAATCCTTTATAGCTGAATGCCAAGGGAAAATTGCCATACATCCAGAGAAAAGCCAAGGTAAAAGGCATCACTTAACTTGAATACTGCTGATTTCCATTGTTATACACTCTTGTGTAGGTGGAGCAGATTTTATGACTGTTTGAAGACCCTTTAAATGACGTCTTTTCAGAAACCATAATGCAGTTTGAATACATTCCTCATGAGTGAGAAGAAGAACGTTTACTGAGTCTGAAATAATGCTTTGGCTATGGCAAGACAATATTTAACATTGTTGCCTCAAAACAACACAGCATGACAGTGCTGGGCTTGGTCTGAACGCCACTGTGATAGGTTTCCTCTAAAAAGATGCACACGGTGCCTTGGTGCAGAGGACAAATTTCCCTACAGTGACTAATTAAGTAGGAAATACATAACTTATCTACACACAATGGCAGCCAGTAAAGAAATAAAATGAACTGAGAAATTATTAATTTAGACAATATTCCAGTAAATAATATCTAAAATCCCTCCTTCTAAGTGCTTGCTTTTAGCTCTCACCCAACAAGTCACTTAGTCAAGGCAAGCAGGCCATTGTGTAGTCACCCAGCTGTGTTTGTAATGATGAGGAAAACTATATACAAGTTTTAACACGTGAATAAACATGTTTCATAAAGTAAGAAATATGGGAGAGCCAATAAGGACAATGGATAAGGATAGTAAACATGTAGTGAGGATGAATCAACTGTAAAAGAAACACAGTATTCCAGAAGTATGAGGTTAGTATCAGAGCGTACTGTATTGTGAATCTGCTTCCAGTAATTTAAGTGGTCCTCCCATTCCTTGAAGAATGAGCCATTGATTTCCACACAGCCGTTTATGTGAACACAACAATGTTCATTAATCATCAGTTTCATGGACTGAGTTGTGCTTTATTTTCCTCCCTCTGTGGAGATTGGGGAGGTCATGCTTGACAAACTGTAATTTTTTGCTTTCATGCTTTATTATCTTTTTTGTCAGGAACATTAACCTTTGGGTTACTCTGTGTGTGTGTGTGTGTGTGTGTGTGTGTGTGTGTGTGTGTGTGTGTGTGTGTGTGTGTGTGTGTGTGTGTGTGTGTGTGTGTGTGTGTGTGTGTGTGTGTGTGTGTGTGTGTGTGTGTGTGTGTGTGTGTGTGCGTGCGTGTGTGTGTCTTTTTGTGTTAGCTACAATATGAAATTCAGGATTTTACAAAATTCCTCTCCTCTCCTCTCAGTGGTATACTGTCCAGAACTGTCTCCTCCTGAAAACGGCTTTTTCGTCCAAAATGTTTGCAACAACCACTTTGATGCAGCCTGTGGTGTGCGATGCCAGCCAGATTTTGACCTCCAGGGAACCAGCATCAGACTGTGCCAGGCTGATGGCACCTGGTCAGGGACACCTGCCAGCTGCAGAGGTGAGGAGGAAGCAGGCCACATGATGATAAAATAGAAATCATCACAGATGGAGGTGTCCTGAGAGATTACCAGTTCAACAGAATCATGCATTCACACTGCCTCTAATTTATTGCTGATGGGTAGCTAGAGTAGAGTTGAGTAGAGTAGAGCTGCAGCTATAGATTATGGACATTATTGATTAATCTGCCATTTGGTTAGGGCCTTTTTTTTGTCATTTAATGGATTCATTGTTTACTTTATACAATTACATCAAAATTTCCCTGAGCGCAAGGTGATGTCTTCAAATTGTTTGTTTGATCCAACCAACAATCCAAAACTTAAAGATATTTAGTTCATAATGATATAAAAAATGATATTATGTGGTGTTTTTGCTTGGAAAAAAATACTAAAAAAGTGATTAATTAATTATCAAAATTTCTGCCAATTAATGTTTTGACGATCAACTAAATGATTAATCAACTAGTAGCTCAAATCATGACCTAATACAAGTGGTTTGAGCAATAGGCCTGAATAAATGGATGGTGGCGTAGTGTCGTTATGCTACTCCAAAGATTATACCAAGGGCGATAGTTTATAAGGCATGTCTTATATTTTTCTTCCAGTCTTTAAAATAAAGGTTGTAGTGGAATGGGAGGATTTGAGCGTCTGCTATCACCTAATAATAATTACATTACAATAATAAAGACAAAAAACAAGACAGAACTGTGAATAACCAAGCTAATTGTATTGGTTGGGAAAGCAAGTAAGCACAGAAATCTGATTGGCTGCTGATAGCTGATGATCACATAGAGTTGTCTTTTCTAGCTTGTCGATCATGTTAATATCAGTCAAGCCTCTTGATAACTCCTTAAAAGGAATACGCCGACTTATTGGGACATTAGCTTATTCACCGTAACTCCGACAGTTAGACAAGTCGATACATACCCTTCTCATCTCCGTGCATGTCGTAACTCTGTCTGACGGCTCCACCATTAGCTTAGCCTGAGCAGAGCTGCAAGCGTATCACTCCGCCCAAGTAGCGCTCAGCAGAGCTGCAAGCGTATTACTCCGCCCAAGTAGCACTGCTTCCCTTTCTGAGAATATAGTTCCCAGTTTATATACAGTTAGAAGATGGCTGTGTCTCAAGTGACGTTGTTATTTGTACACGCTGTGACTATACAAATCACAACATGTAAATAGGAACATGTTGCCGTTATTTTGTCACTTACTCGGAGCAGTAGGCTAGTTGGAACCAGTTACCTCCAGGATCTGTGCTAGGCTAAGATGAGAAGGGTATGTATCGACTTGTCTAACTGTCGGGGTTACGGTGAATAAGCTAATGTCCCAATAAGTCGGCGTGTTCCTTTAAGGAAATAAAAAGGTGTCTTGGTGATCATATTACTTATTGGAGCTGTGTTCCAAGTATAGCCAAATATCTCCACAGTGTATACATTAGTGACATGCTTTTTGCATACTGCATCTGATTTTACTGTATTGCAGACTTTGTATTATCTTGCATAATGCACACAGTCTCTTTTAATACTGTATAATGCTCCTGGCTATGCAGTGTTTACACACAAACAATGCAAGCTTATCTGATTGATCGCAGTAGGTTCCCCCACACCACATGTCTCATATGATTCCTCATTAAGCTACGGGACGTTTATCAAAGCCCTCAGAGCCTGCCGTCTCCCTTCTAATGTCTGTCAACCCTCATTAACATTTATATGGCATTAAATTGACATATCAAGATGAGGGATATGAGTTGATCTGTTGTACTGACTGGTTGCAAGAAAAGCTAGAGTGAGATGGCATCTGTGTTTAGACTGAACAAGGATTCAACAGTTACTGGGAGACTACTGCTCTCTGCCAGGCCAGATGTTGAGAAGAAGAAAGATAGGGATGATTCAGTTAGTTAGATAGAGAGAGAGAGAGTTCATACAGACTGAATGAAAGAAAATGATATAAAGAAAGAAATAAACAAGGTTGTACAGCAGGAAGCAAAAGTGTGTGGCTGTTCAAGAAAAGAGAAAGTGATAATTAAAAGGAAGAGGGAGTTGGAGGTCAAGAGATTAATGAGGAAAATGCCAGTTTGAGCAGAAAGACGGCAACCCTGTGACTCATATACTCAAATACCAAGACTCTGAATATTCAAGGGTGTATGTAGAAGATTTATAGTAGTGGTGGCTTTGGGTATATATTTTCTGAGTGTGTATGCATATGTCTGCTTGTATGTGTTACACTGAGTCTAGTCTTTGCCACATACTGTAGGACCTCCCAGCTAGTTAAGCCCTGAGGGAGGGGGTCTCCTCTGAACCCGCCTGTCTGTCTATGGGTGGTGATGAGAAATAACACACTACACACCCTTTTCTAGACCTCAGCATAACTCAGAACAGGCACATCTTGTAGGGACTTTCACATTTTGGGTTAAATGATAGGTCCCAAGTTGTAAACGATGATGATAATAGTGCTGTACATTCCTGCTGTTGATTTACTGCTTTTTCCTCCTCTTGGGATTTATATACAGTACCTGCGTTTACGACTTACACCTCATATTTAGCATGAAAAGCAGGTGTTAATTCTATACAGTTCTAAAATAATTTGTTTGTCATATTGAAGAAGCAAAAATGTTGGATATTGCAGATTGAAGTATATTTGTTTCAGTGTCAAATATTTTCTGTGATTGTGACAATTGTATAGGCTAAAACAAATCATTAAAGTTAGTTGAAAACGCTTTTTCATCCCCGTTTGCTGCGTTTGGATCAGTTGCTCTTGTCACTTAACAAGAGGAAGGTTCCCATGTCTGTTTTCAAAAATATTCCAAAGTGTTTACAGCAAATTAAGCTGTAAACCAAAGGAAGTTAAAAAAAAGAAGCCATTCAGCATTTTTTCTTCTTCTGTTTTGGGATTGGATTCATGTTTATTCTTTTTCACCCGCAGTCCGCTCCTGCCCACCCCTCTCTCGGCCCCAGCATGGGTTCCTGAGGTGCAGCGATGGCGGCGCCTCCTACAGGGCGGAGTGTCAGGTGGGCTGTGAGCGAGGCTACAGGCTAGAGGGAGACTCCAGACTCACCTGCCAGGCCAACTCCCAGTGGAGTGGACCGCAACCTCGGTGTGTGGGTAAGCCTTCATCACCCCAAACCTCTATATCAGCCTGTGTTTGACATCTGATGATTGAGAAATTCTGATTCCTGTTGTCATGAGGTTCTTTTTCCTTTAATCTTTCACGCTCTCCACCATCTGCGGTATTTTTTCTATTTGTGTATTTGTCTTTGTGGCACAGAGTTGTTCTATACCAAAACAAAAGTAGGCCACATAATTCATTGTAAAAATTAAAGAAAACATTGAGAAGGCACTGCAGCCTGTTATAATGACTGCACTGAAAGTTGAAGAGGAAACAAAGCAAAGTCGCATCTTAATTGAGGCATAGCTGTCTTATTTGTTTGTATAGTAAAGTGAGATGTAATCTGTCTTGTGCTGTCAATCATTTTGCAGTCTCAATATTTGTTTTTGGTTATAAATTCTTTGATAGCCGATTTATACCAGTGTGTGTGTGTGTGTGTGTGTGTGTGTGTGTGTGTGTGTGTGTATGTATACACACACACACACACACATACACACACACACACACACACACACACACACACACACACACACACACACACACACACACACACACACACACACACACACACAGAGTCTACATATGGCCATTTTGGCAAACATCCTGATAGAAAAATCCTAGGAGACACTAGGTCACAGTTCAATCCTAGTTTAATTCACTTTACTTATGTCCTCGCCAAGGGAATTCATCTATCTCAACTAGTTTATTTGTTTTCATTTGTAATGTCTTTATCCAAAGTCTTGTGGTTCCCTCATCTCTGGAGTTAAATTAGATTTCTTTATTTGGTTATTCAATTTGCATTATTTTTTTATGATAAATCATGCAGCCCGCCGCTCACTCAAACACACACAATAGATTTCTGTAGTGGTACATCTTTACTATAGCCTGACTGTATTTAAAGGAACACGCCGACTTATTGGGACTTTAGCTTATTCACCGTAACCCCAAGAGTTAGACAAGTCCATACATACCCTTCTCATCTCTGTGTGTGTTGTAACTCTGTCTGACTCCCCCACCGGTAGCTTAGCATAGCACAGATCCTGGCGGTAACTGGTTCCATCTCACCTACTGCTCCAAATAAGTGACAAAATAACGGCAACATGTTGCTATTTACATGTTGTGATTTGTATAGTCACAGGGTGTACAAATAACAAGGTCACATGAGACACAGCCATCTTCTAACCCTATATAAACTGGGAACTATATTCTCAGAAAGGCCAAGCAGTGCTACTCTGCTCTGGGCTCCTCAGGTGCTGCAAGCATATCACTCCGCCCAAGTAGCAGAAGTAGTTACAATATGCACGGAGATGAGAAGGGTATGTATCGACTTGTCTAACTCTGGGGGTTACGGTGAATAAGCTAAAGTCCCAATAAGTCGGCGTGTTCCTTTAACTGTAAGATCATGTTATCTGTTTAGCTTTCGCTTAGTGATTCCTGTTGGGCTAAAAAAACACACATAAAGATGATTCATCAAATGACTCTAAAATAACACATAATGTGGTTATTTCTATGTAAAAACGTGGTTTTACACACATATGTAAACACACATGAGAACATACACTCACACAAGCACAATAGTTAAGCATATGGTATGTATTTGCACAGAGCCACACTACATCATCCAGAGAAAGATGCATCTGCTTTCTCATAGAAACACTACAGTACATAGTGCATTATACACATGCACACAAAATGACCCACACACTTCAGAACTGATAGTTAAGTTAAAATAGTTGCACATACTCATGTCCGCCACAGAGAGCACCCAGGTCAGGCACAGCAACACACAAAAAAAGGGACAGTGTGAGAGTGTTTAGCCACAAACCTCCGGCCTCACTGCTCCAGCCCGCACTGACTCACTTCCAACCAACCAGCTAGCTGCTCTATTTAAAAACTCTGACTGGTCTGCTTCCGGTAAACTCTCTCCGTTTATCGATAACTACCATCTCTTACCCCCGTGCTCTGACTGAGTTACAGCTTGTTTGTTTGACCATCACAGACTGCCGTTACCTCTTTAATGCAGCTAAGAGGACTGTGTGGGCTGCCGTTGCAGCTGAGAGGTTTGTTTTAGTGTTTGTTTGCACTGTGGTGAAACGGGATAACCTCGGCTGCCCTGAGAGGATGCAGAGACATTGTTTCATTGAAATCTCCAATGTTGAATCTCCTTCTCAGTGAGTTTTCCCTTTTTAGCCTTTACAGCTAAAGCCAATGAAACAGGAGTTAGAGAGGGAGAGAATGAGATATATCCATCATCAAGTGAAAGCCACACTGGCCTGCATCCCAATAATGCAAAAAAAGCCTCCAGTGTTGGAGTCGTGTGGTTAGTGCTTCTTAGGTTCATTCCCCACCAAATGTTTATTGTTTTTGTGCCAGTTTTTGATAGACATCCCCTGAAAATAGCTTTATTGTTGGCATTTATAGTGGAGCCAGCTGAAATTAAGATTTTATCACATTTGGATAACATGCTCATGATCTTGGAAAATGGTTTATTTGCTTGTTCTGTTCTGTCTTTTCTGCTCAGACCGGCCGTATCTTCTAATACTCAATAGATTTGTTTTTCCGCAGCAAGCCTGATTTCAGTAATGCACAATAAATGCCATTTTCATCTCAATTCAGTACTGAACACTTCTTTGACTATGTTTTAAGTGAACAATAAAATATTAGTCATGAGATGTGGAATCCAGTTCAACTCTTACTGCAGATATTTTTCCAGGAACAAAGTGAACTATATATACAGATATCAGATTCATCTCTTGGTTTCTCCCACCCTCTTCCCAGAGGTGCGTTGTCCCCCCATTCTGACCCTGAAGAACATCTTGCTCTCTCCCCCTGCCTGCGGGAAGAGGACAGTGTTGCCGGGCTTCGCTTGCCTGCTCACCTGTCATCAAGGTTACAGTCTCCAGGGAAACAGGAAGGCGGTGTGCATGAGCTCTGGAAACTGGACAGCTAATGCCCATAAAGCTATCTGTACAGGTAACGTACTGTGTGTGTGTGTGTGTGTGTGTGTGTGTGTGTGTTAGTTTCCTAAAGAGGAAATTCATCTTTTCACTTCGTCTCTGAGCTCAGGCGCTGAGCAGAGCTGCAAATTGGTTCCAGGGTCTTAACAAGGATTTGAAATATGTTGAGGTCAAATGCCAAGACTTGGGTAGGCGGAGGTCGTATAGTGCAGTTAGGGTTTTCTCACCAATTATTTTGGTAATTGTATTGGGTTAAGGTTTACATAATTTAAAGCAATAGTTTAACATTTTTGGAAATACGCTACAAATCTAAGACCATTCCCCGGCTGTTAGAAAAACATGATTAGTAGTTATGGCCTTTTTTGGTTGTACCTGCGAGCCAGGTTTTCCTCCTTATGCAGTTTGTAAGTTCATTATACACTAACTGACACTACAGTACATTTTCCGGGATTAGAATGAATGACACGTATTTGCAAGGCAGAAAGAGAGGGGTTTTAAACAAGAAAAAAAGAAAGATACAGAAGGAGGAAGATGTAAAAAGAAAGGAAACTTGGAGGGAAAAGTTTTTCCATTATCCGTTCCCCCTTCTGCATTTTTCTCAACTTTGTGAATGGTGAGAATGGCGCTTACCCCGTTTTGAAAGGGGCCTCGGGTCACTAACTCAAACCACACCGTGTCTGAGCTCTCATGTCTCTCCCCTTCACTCCGTGCAGCCCTCCAGATGCCTTGCAGGTGAAACAGGTGGTGCAGAGAAGCTTTGAATGTCCTCAATCCCCTCATTTACCCGTGGTGAAAGTTTTCTAATGAAGGAACTGCTATCGTTAAGGAGAGGAAGAGGTGCCATAAAGATGAAAACGAATGGAGAAGTAGGTCGGACAGGGAGGTGAGAGGGGAGGATGAGTCATCTGAAGGTGTTTTATAATGGGGTGGTAGAGAGAAGATGAGTTTTTCTGATCCCCTCAGGCACAAATGGGCTGAAAGAAGGGGAGGGACAGGGAGATATTAAAAAGAAAATGTAGACAAGATAGAAGAAAGATTGAGTGCTGCAATATAGGCGGCACATTTTGAGGAGATAAAGCAATAGAAAGTTATTACAGAGTTCAAAGTGCTCTTTGTAAGCTTCTGGCTTCTTTCGCCTTTCACTTCATGTTGATGACACCCAAAGTGAAATATTCCTCCCTTGTTATGAAGATGAATGGAGCCGATTGGAGCTAAGTGTGTTAGTGTTTAGCAGAGATGGATGCCTAAGTGGATGGGTCATCAGGTCCAGATGGGAAAAACTCTCTTACACAACGCAATAGGCATGACCACTGTTGATCGATGGGAGATTCAACTCTTGGAGGCTTTACTCATTTACTGCAGGCTTGAACTGAGTTGAACTAAACTGTGCTGGCTTCACATTGTTACAACATGCTGTATGATAAAGAGAAAAAGAAAGAATTCATACAAGGGTCATGGTGGGTGGTGAGTTGGTGAGCACTGCCACTTCACATAGAGATGGTTACCCATCACCTAGTGTCACCTGCTGATGAAAGGGGGTTCTTGTGCATTGCTCAACGGCAAGTCAATTATAATGTTATAATGTTAAAGTGAGAGTATTCAATATTCTCTTTTCTGCAGCCAGACCCAGAATTCAATTAAAACACACAAGGACCAGTTACACCCAGTCATCCTTATTTTGTTTGTTAGCTTTTAATATGTTGATTTATAGCAAGATATCTTAATTGGCTGTACAAGCATCACTTAAACAGCAACTTACTGGCACTCTGCTTGGACTGTTAGGGATAAGCTCCAGCTGCGGCTTCTTGTTGTTGGATTTACCAATAACAAGTTTGAATATTCTTTTTTTACTGATTATCAAGACCAAAAAATGTAATGTATCCAAGATGAAGCTTCCTTTTCCATGAGCCCATTTTGGCCTGATGTTGAGGTAGTGGATAAAGAGATTGAAGCAACCACATACAGTATAAATGTAACGTCAGTGGGATTTGGTCTTGGTGGAACAATGACAGCGCGGCACTCTGTCTTTGATCAGTAATGACCATGAGTGTGTGACATCTTGTGATTAAAGAGGTCAGATGACATCACACATCTACTTCCTCAGTCATAACAAGGAGCAGGCTGAGGTTAGTGTATACAGGATGTGATGGGGTGAACATCTGCATTATTTGAATCTCACTGTATTCGATTTCAATTGCTGAAATCAGATAAAGCATTTGCAGTGTCCAGTCCCTCGTCTGATTCTCTGCATCCTCTAAAACATGTTTGTTCTTTCTCCTTGTCTCTTCAGATGCTGAACCACCAGCGGTCCAGTGCCCCGAGAACATTGTAGCAGAGACAGATGAGCGGCGCGGCACCGCCAACGTTAGCTGGGACATCCCAACTACCACGGACAACTCTAAAGAAGAGGTTGGATACTTTTCAAAACAAAGTGTACAGTAGTAGGGAAGCAACTATAAATCATTTTCATTAAAGATTTTAATGTTGGAATAATGTCGGGAAATTGGCAAATTCTAACATTTCACAAGCTGGAACAAGAGAATGTTTGGGATCTTCATAATTGTATTTAAGAGGTTGTACCAGAATAGGTTTATGTGGTTTAATTTTCAGAAAACACCATATATTTGTTGTACTGCACATTGCTGCAGCTCCTCTTTTCACCCTGTGTGTTGAGCTCTCTGTTTTAGCTACAGAGTGAGACATCTCACTTCTGTACCATCTTTCTTGGGAGTGGCACATGCGCAGTAAGTACTGCTAGCTAGTCAGTTGCAGAGTATGACAGGGGTGCCATGCTAGCAGCTAGGCGAGCATTATAACGTGTGTTACAAAGTGACGCACGTTCGTCATGGAAGTAAATGCTGGACTACAACAGAGCTGTTTGGAGCAGTTTGTGAGCAGTGTTTTCTGTTGGAGATGGTAAGTCACTTTGGGGGGGACTTTGGGCTTTTTCACTTTGTAAACCTATAATTTGCACAAAAAGATATATAACAGAATAAAGGAAAGGGGAAAAGCCAAAAAGCATAATATGAGCACTTTAAACAACAATTATCAAAATTGTTGCAGATTAAATTTCTTTTAACTAATTGATAAATTGATCATTCATTTAAGAATTAAAATTAAAAAAAATATTTTTGTCACCAGAGTTATTCAAGGAAATTAGGTCAATGGTTCCCAAACTGCGATTTGGGGACAAAAGCATTTGCATTGAACAAAATTATGGCTATTTTTCTGACTTTTCTATAATTTGTGCAATTTTCTCATGAAACACTGGATACGTTTTCCTCTTTGTGTCCCTAAATATCTTTAAAATGAAACGATACATAAAGGTCTACGAGTCCCATTTTGTTGTTCATATTAAACTGTCTCACCCTCCCTCAGGTGGTGGTGCAGGTAAAGCCAGTATACACTCCACCCCAGCTGCTCCCAATTGGAAAGGAAACCATCACCTACATTGGGACCGACCACTCGGGGAACCAGGCCAACTGCTCCTTCACGGTCACTGTCATCGGTGAGTTCATCCCTCTGGAGACTGCGTAAACACAAACCATGTGTGCTCCAAATGGCCTGCGGCAACAATTTGTACCATCAGAATATCTTAAAAGATGCTATACTCAAATTAACGTTCTACACATAGGGCCTCATTTACTAACACTAGCGCATTTTACGCTGCTTATGCTTGTTTATGTGAGTTCGATAATAGCGCACGCTATGCTTCCACATTTGGCGTAGTATTTATCAAACTTGATAAATCTAGCCCATAGTGTCTTTAAAAACAATTTAAAAAAAGATATCTCATCTGACTGAGCTGAGGTATCTCCCTAATAACAATGACGTTAGCTTTTTGGCTTTCTATCTATTGTTTTGTCTTCTGCTGGCTCAAGTACACACAGCTGAGCTGCTTTGTATACAATATGTTTCAGATGACTGGTGTAACATTATTTGAATTTGAGCATTCAAATACAAGTCATGTGTAGGTTGTTGATCTTGTACTACAGTAAAACCACAAAATCTACCTTGTAGTCCACATCAAAACTGACTGAAGAAGACACATTTCCACAGGCATCACTATTTTACATATCACAAATCGATGACAGTTAGCAACATGTGTTCAGTCTTAAAAGTCAAATTGGCTTCAACCCACGGCAACCACGTATTTCAGAGGACTAGTGTAAACATCAGCTGAAGGTGACAGCGATTTGCAATGCTGAGTAGAAAATAACAGAACTGTGTCACATATAAGGGCAAGAAAAATTGTATTGAGACACAGCTGCAGTGTGAATGTGGGTAAAGAGTCAACAATTTGCTTTTAACATAATTAAACATACTTGCATTGCACAACTTAAAGGTTCCAGACTATGCAGATTAGTCAGTGTTTCTGGGTCTTCCGCATCTGTGCTCTTGGCGTCTCTGCACTGTCATTGCAGCCGGGGAATGACTGTAATGGCACTGTAGCGGCACTTTCCACCTATATATAGTATAGTTATGACATCACAACCGTACCGAAGTCCTGACGGCTCGTTTAAAGGCACAGTTTCTGAATATGGGGTGTGTGCATTTCTCCGTGGATTGAGCGCTTTGATACTTTCACAGTATTTCTATAGCACCTTAACCTGCTTTATAATAAAAAAAGACATGAAAATCTCACATTTTACAATATGGGACCGTTTTCAGGTTATGGACACTCAAACCAGTGGACAGCCACTCCATCTGCCTACCTAAGTGCTGCAGAACCTTTTTCTGCCATTCACTGTAAAACTGTGATTTAATTGACATACTCACCAGTAAGGGAGTCCATCCGCCCCCAGCATGTGCCAAACAGTGTTACTGCAGAGAGAGAAAAACAGGGGTGTCCCATGTCAACCGCTCGATAATCACAGCAGTCAGGGGGAAAAACCTCAAGCATGGTAGCTGTGAACATTTCCATATGTTATTATGGTGGTGGAGCGTTGTAGTTTTTTTATTAGAAGCATGTGTTTAACTAGTGCCCTCTGACACTCTGTACTGCTTCAACGAAAAAGTCAGATCACAGTGTAGCACTCTGCAGCACTGCCAACTTTGTTTCTCTAATACTGCTGTAATCTATTCTAGTCTTGGGAGCAATTGTGTGTTTGTGTGCTACAACTGTGCCATGCTTTTTTAGTTAGATTTTTTTTTTTTGGCATTGGTTAATGTTAAATGACCATGATCGATATGTTTAATGTTCAAAAATGTGCTGTTTTTATTGTGTGTTCTCCATCTGGTCATCAGCCACCATTAACAACCTTATACCCCTTTCTAGATACGGAGTCCCCAGTGATTGACAGGTGCAGGTCGCCGCCCACAGTTCAGGCCACAGACACGGACACGGCGGTCTTTTGGGAGGTGCCACAGTTTTCCGACAACTCAGGTATGTCTGGGAGCCATTCTCAGACGGCAGCTCCCGAGATGGTTTATTCTTTTGCTCCTCTGTTCCACTGTACTCCACCCTCTTCCTCCACTGATGATGGTTAAACAGGATCTTTTCCGTTGGGTGACTGGAAAAAGGGGATCAGGAGAGGACTTTATGTGTGTGTCTGTGTGTGTGATTAATGTTAAGAGACACTGGACATATGGTCCAACAATGAGAGGATGGATTGTAATTGTGTGCATGAATGCCTCATTTGTGTGTCTGTGTTTAAAAGAGAGATTGAGAGCGAGAATAGGACCAGTGGACAGATGAAGTTGTCACAGTGTCTGTTAATGTCATTAATGTTACGGAGGCAGCAGAGAGAAGCAGGTGTTTTTGCTCTTTTGTGAGAATTTGCACTCTTTCCATACATTTTTCACACAGTCATTCGCATAATTATGTGACCATGCACAGTACTTGACTCATTCGGGAGTTAAACGTTTTTGAATTACTTGTCAAATCCTATTTTTCTTTCTTAATCAGAGTGAATTATGTGGAAGTAAAGAAGTATAGATATTTTTTTTGGCCATGTTAGGCCTTTATCAGGACAGATGAAGACATGAAAGGGGAGAGAGAGGGGGAATGACATACAGCAAAGGGCCACAGGTTGGAGTCGAACATGTGGCCACTGTGCCAAGGAGTAAACCTCTATGTGCGCCTGCTCTACCAACTGAGCTGACCTGGCCACGGAAGTACAGAAGTTTAAGCCGCAAATGTAGTTTGGTTAATAAGATTGTGCTATGTACTGTATGTATATGTAAAATCATTATCATTAAAGTGACTAGTTACTACAGCGGAGAAATATTTCTATATATAAATAATAGTGGAGTAAAAAACTATACTAATTTTGAAACAGAGAAAAATACACAAGTAAAGTACCTTAACACTTACACTTCTGAATCTATCCAAGGTTTGAAGCAGTTCAAGGGGTAATACAGTAAATGAACCTGATGTCCTCTTAGTAATTCTTTTATTGCAGCTCTATCTCAAAAACATAAATCTGGACCACATAAAAAAACACTTTTATCCAGTGCACCTTGAGCTCAGTGACATAACTTGTGCTCTTTTTCTTGTTCAAGGGCAGTTAAAGAGGTCAGAAAGTACATACTGTACTTGCTGTTGTGAGCAAGTATGTTTAATATGCAACCCATTAGTCTCTCTTTTCAGCCTAGGCCACCTTGCTGCACTCACACTACATTGATGCTTAGCAATTCAGACCGATCCCGCAATAAAGGAGTGCATCAAGACCACGCTGCCAAATAGACGTAAATATCGTAGAGCTGGCTGACTTTCTGGTGCTGTAGCTGTGGTGGTGACAGACAACAAACCAAACTTCTCCAGGCCAGCCCACAGCCCTGGAACCCTGGGCTGTGTCGTTCCCCCCCCCCCCCCCCCCCCCCCCCCCCCCCACCCCCCCCCACACACACACACACACACACACAGCTCAGATATGTGTTTGTGTGTGTTCAGAAATGTAAGCAGGCATGGACGCATATACAAACCCAGTCCTCAGACTTCTCATTCTCGAGACCCAGCATGCTCAATCCCCACCTGTCTGCAGAGGTGCACCCCCATAAAACACACACTCGTTTCACTCACACACACACACACACACACACACACAAACACACACACACACACACACACACACACACACACACACACACACACACTGTAATAACAGGCTGCTGCGGCTGCTTCGGGCCACACGACGTCAGCCCAGCACTGCTTCGACGTCAGTGTTTTGTTTTTCCAGGCCCACACCCTGATGCCAGCGCTATATATAGTTGTGACTCTGTAGACACACACATAAAGACACGTACAGACGCACACACACACACACACACAGGCTATATACAAGGGGAGACACCAGACTCCAGCAGGCTAGACGTGTGTCAGCCCTGTTTAAACGACTTTGCTACCCTTAATGGAGTTGGAGTGACACAAAAGGTCAATCACTCAGTTTTCCCACTTTCTCTTTTTGTCCGTGTCTTTCACACTTGCCGCACATATGCTTGCAGTTTTATTTGTTCCCATCCTGTGTGTCAGCCTACATGAGGTACCCACAGCATTTCACGGCTCTATCCATCACTCTCTTCACGTTCAGTTTTTTTAAGCCAACCAGACTGTAGCAATTTTCCATCTCCTATCCCAAGAGCTGGATTTTTCTGCTGCCATGTGATGCCCAGACAAACCATTCCCATGTCAACATATCATTGTTTAACATAACTTCTATGGTTTACTAAGAGTGACTCATTTAGTCCTGGTAAATGGAGTAAGGTCAGGACTGCCCTCTGCAGGATAAGTGGAGTAACACTTTTAGTAACACTTCAGCGCTAATATATATATTAAATGTTGTGTAAAACACTCCTCCTTTTTCTTCTTTTCGTTATTTTCTGCAAGTATGTGTAATGTTTTAATGATGATGTTGTTTTACAGTCACAATACTTTTGTCAAATGTACTGTATGTCTGTAATCAACACTTTTGTAATGTGCCTGTCTCTCAGGTGGTCGCCTCACAGTGACCAGTAGCCATACTCCAGGCTCTGTGTTCCCAGTAGGAGACACTCTGGTCCAGTACACAGCTACTGATGCAGCAGGAAACAGCCGCACCTGCAACCTCACCATCACTGTTCAAGGTACAGAACTGACAGACATCTCTTTTGAATAGCTTTTATTGAGTCTTGTTGGGAAAATGTACAGTTTTTTTGTGTAAATATTTTCCTTCTTTGATCTTTTATTCAGTATGTTTAAAGTATGTATATCCCTCATTTACTGTGTTTTTCTGCAGTATATTCTGTTGTTGTTGTTTTTTGGCTTCACTTTTTTTTTCAAGCATCTGTGAAGAAGAAGAAAATGTAGTTCCTTGATGATAAAACTATTGTAAACAAATAAATATAAGACAACATAATCAAAACCTCAGACTAGACCGTAGTGCATGTAATGAAATTATATTTAGTTATGAAAGACACTGTAAAATCATGACAGTCCCTAAAGATGTATGTTAGGGGCCAGTATGAAAAGGTCAGTATTTGTATATTAGACTTTCAGTGTGGAATTGTAAGGTGTGTTTATGGTGGTATTATCAAATATTGTGCATCCAACAATATTTCCAACTATGTGTGTGCCCAGGGACAACCTGTGACCGTCCGTATGTCCCAGTGAATGGAGAGTTCATCTGCTCTGAAGAGGAGGAGGGTGTTAACTGTACCCTTCATTGTAAAGACGGCTACAGCTTCACTCAGGATGCAGTGCACAGCTACTTCTGCGCCTACAACGGTGTGTGGGAGCCACCCTACTCTCCAGACAGACCTGACTGCTCAGGTAAGCAAAGCGCCGGTATTCTGTTACTTTTTTGTTTTTACAAGATTTTGTTACCTACTGTCTTCACTTCACTTCTCTTTCCCAGTGAACCGTATAGCAAACAACGGGGTCAAACCCTTTGAGATGCTGTTTAAAGCATCTCGCTGTGACGATGTGGACCTGGTCAAGTCATTCACTGGGGAGTTCAGCACCAAACTGGGAGGCATGGTGAGGATATATACACACACATACACACTGATCCGCTGTAAATCAACTGTCAAACACATGATGCTTTTTTTCTCCACAGCTCCCCAACATTTGTAGCAGTGGTGATGTCACCTGCAAGCTGGAGGTGATGTCACAGGGTCACTGTCTAGAGTACAACTACGACTACGAGAACGGGTTTTCTATTGGTAGGATTATGTGCACAAAATACACTCTCTCTAATCATCCCGTCTGGATTTTAATGAAATCATCTTATTAACTCATTATTCTTCCCTCTTACTGTCTTAATATATATCAGCACCAGGGGGTTGGAGCAACAGCTGGGGTCCTCAGGGCACTCAGGACTATGCCTACTTTGAGTCAGGCTTTGCCACAGGCACCCGACAGCTCGAAAGGCAGCAGCAAGACAGCAGCGTGCAACCTCACCATCGCACCAAGAGGCACCGCAAAATCACAGGACCCACCAGAGACCAAAAGATCCAGATATTTTTCAACATTACAGGTATGTTAAACATGATTTGCTGTGTGTTTATTGACCTTTGCTGTACTGGGAATATATGTATATGTCATGGTCTGCATAATAACCATATGATGCGTTTTTCCCCATTTTACATCTGTGTTTTTTATATTTTTAATACCATCAGTTGTTAGTTATCAGTCCTTTAAACTTTGTCCATTTCCCCAGCAAGCATCCCTCTGCCCCTGTCGAGGAACGACTCAATAGAGGTGGCCAATCAGAAGAGACTCCTGCGGACCCTGGAGCAACTGACCAATCGTCTGAAGCGAACGCTAGCCAAGCAGCCGCTGTCCAGTTTCCACGTGTCCTCAGAGATGATTGTAGCTGATCCCAAATCTCTGGAGAGCAAAAAGCCCTCTCTGTTCTGCAGGCCAGGCTCAATGCTCAAAGGCAGGATGTGCGGTGAGCGGAAGGGGAGTGAATGGAGGATACATCCACCTAAACTCATCTAACCAGCTTTTGATTTGTGGAATAGGGTTTTCTTACCGTTATAACCATATAAAATACATGTACAGTTATGGGATTTTAAGAAACTCTAATACTACTATAAAAGTTGTATGTACTGTTTTATGCAATGTACTAATTGTGTGTGCTGTTGCAGTCCAATGTCCGGTGGGAACATACTTCTCTCTGGAATACAATGAGTGTGAGAGCTGCTGGCTGGGCTCCTACCAGGACCAGGAGGGTCAGCTGGAGTGTAAGTCCTGCCCTGAGGGAACCTCCACGGCCTACTTGCACTCCCGCAGCATCGCTGAGTGCAAAGGTAAAATGCGTTCACACAGTCAGACATCAGCCTTACTGAAGGAAAAACTGCATTTGCAAATAACTTAGATGATATCCAGTACATTTTGTACATAAATATGCATAATAATTGCCTCTTATTGATCAGTGTTTGTTGATTGTAGAACTGATGCCGTTTTGATGTTCTTTCTGTGTCTGAATATTGCTCATAATGTGGTGATTTGCATATGTTTGCAGGGCAGTGTAAGCCTGGTAGTAACTCTGTGAATGGGTTGGAGATCTGCGAGTCATGCCCGCTGGGTCACTTCCAGCCTGGTTTTGGCGCCAGGGAGTGTCTCGTCTGTCCTGGCGAGACCTCAACTGTCACCAGAGGAGCGGTGGATGAGACAGAGTGTGGAGGTGATACAGTCTGACAGTGTGGAGTACACTCCCTTAATGCCCTATCAACTTGTCTGTTTTAACTTTGAAAAGCCTTCATCATTCTTAAGTTATTCTAAACGCTGCTAGGTAACAAAAACAAATGTAATTCCAGCCTGTGAGCAAAAATGTGTCTGTTAGTATTTGCCATTTACTGCATGTGTAATTATATCAGAAAGGCAAATTCCGACTAGGAAGTTTTATATAATTACCCTTTAAAGTTGGATGATAAATCTGGAAACTATGAAAAGCTTTGCTACATGAGTTTCCCAGTTAAATTACAAATGTCACTTTTTGGATGATTCTGCTCCGTTATATTCTTCCTTTTCTTTTTTCTCTTTCTGGTGCTCCTCTCCTCTGATCTTCTCTGGTCTCCACTCCTGCAGTCCCCTGTTTGGCAGGACATTTCTCCCGTACCGGTCTAGTTCCCTGTTACCCTTGTCCCAGAGATTACTACCAGCCTGAACATGGCCGCTCCTACTGCCTCTCATGTCCCTTTTATGGAACCACAACCATTACTGGGGCAACCACCATACAGCACTGCTCCAGTAAGTGATCAGAAAAAACCCAAATCCTTTTCAAGTCACACAAATGCACACACAAGCTCTCCATTTTTGTTTTGGTGAATCTAGAAGATCTTTGGTTTTATATTCTTTTGGTTTTGTATTCAAATTGGTTTCAGCATGAAATCTCTGATCCCAACTGTTGTTCTTACAAAATATCTATATAATCTATTATCTGTTCTGTCATGTAGTATCTTCAGACAAAAAACAACAACATGCAGATGATTTCTTACCTTCTGTTTAAAAGCTGAAAACTAAAATGTCAATTAAAACTAAAACTATACTGTCATAGTTTGTTCCACCCCTAGCTCCAGTTTAAATTAGGCCAGCAGATTTAACACAATACGTGTGTTGAGTTGGCATGTAAAACAACTTAAAATACTTGCCAAGTAAAGCCAGCAGAGAGCAAAAGATATGAAACTGTTCAGTGTCGGCTGCTCTGTGTGACAGCTTTTCAACTGTTTCAAAACTTGCTGCCATCGCTCTAGTTGTGTGGTGTCTGATTGGTGTTGTGACAACCAATTGGAAAAGAAATTACTGCACAGGATGAGGGGGGAAATGTAAATAATATGACTTTATTGCTCCGCTGCAGAATGGAAATGAATAACACTGCATGTCTCAAGTGTGGGAATGAACAGCGGTTAGGACATGCTGCCAGTTTTCAATAAGAATACAGGCTTTTGTTCACACAGATCACAAGTCTGGTAGCAAGTGGAAAGATCCTTGATGTGTTTTTCCGACTTTTCTGTGCTTACAATTGCGTGTATTTTCTCTGGGTGTCATTGTCAGGTTTTGGCTCCAGTTTTCTCCCCAAAGAGGAGAGTGTAACTGCGGCTCCAGAGGTGGAGGTCATTGAAGACTACCAAGCAAGCAGTCAGGTTAGTCTTTTCCTGTCTCAAAATTGAAGGGATAGTTTGGATCTTTCGAAGTGGGGTTGTATGAGGTAGTCAGGGTTATAACCTACAGTAGATGGTGGCCGGCACGCCGCCCATTTTGGGGAAGCAGGAGTCACAATACGTAAGCTAAGCAATGTACTGCTGTGGACGGGGCCACACAGCAAAACGCATTTTAGCCACCTAAAAAGGCCTACATAAAAAAAAAAATTAATTTCAGTTTAAGTGTACGCTATATTTACAATATTTTCACTGCTTTACCTTGCCGTCAAACAACGCCTTTACGACGGGAACTAAAGCTGTTGTATCACTCTCTTCACAGCCACGTCTTTGTTCTGTTGACTCCCATAACATGGAAGTTGCTGGTCTACCGCTGCCTCGATTGGTTAGTTAGTTAGTTTGTTAGTTTTGTTAGTTCCTAACCCTTTTAAAATACCAAAGTCACGCAAAGAAACGTACTGATCGAGGCAGCGGTGGACCAGCAAAGCTGTGTTCTGCAAGGTAATTAATGAACTGAACTCATATAGATAATCCATATCTAACTTATATTTATACAAGAGGATGAATTTGTGTCATCTGTCTGACTAACTGCTTTTAAAACTCAAATTTTCAGCATTCCTAATTGAAGGAAAGAAACATATTGGGCAGAAATGTGACAGTACAAATTGTAACATGATGAGCAGAACATGAACTGAAGGATTTACTGGACAAAGTTTGCAGCCGTGTTTTCAGTAAGGCTTTTACTGTTTGGGTGACACATTGAACTGATTGGCTGTTCCTGCAGGTTTTCCACGAGTGTTTCCTGAATCCCTGTCAGAATAAGGGGACATGTGAGGAGGTCGGGGCGGGATACGTCTGCACCTGCATGCCTGGGTTCACAGGTAAACAATCAGTCTGAGATTCACCTGGTGTGGTGTTTATGTATTAACAACTTTAATGAAGACAGGGAGTTTTAAGCAGTAGGAATACGATGATCATTAGTGGTTTGTTGTATTTCCTATCATTGCTCTGTGGACAATACCCGGCTGTAACTCTCGCTTGAGTGTTGACATTTATAGCAACGGACATTCACCTCAAGCACAGTTGTGTTGTATTTGACTCTGTTATGGTAAATGTTTGATACAGTCTCTGATATTTCTCTCCCAGGTGCCAAGTGTGAGATTGATATAGATGAGTGTGACTCTGCTCCGTGTCAGAATGGAGGCCTTTGTAAAGACGGTATGGGAGACTTCCAGTGTCAGTGCAAGCCTGGCTTTTTAGGTAAGGGACCATGAGGAAATAATAGCGATAAAAGTGATACACGGAAAGAGCAACAAGTTTAAAAAAAAGAACGGGTGTACTCAACTGGTAAATGGAACGTCAACTTTATTGATTATTTCAAGGTCTTTAAAGGTTTAAGGATTTGACTTACAGGCCATTGATTACACATTTTAAGTAGCTGTCAAAAAACATTGACTACTTGAACAACTCCTAAACCAGACATGTTTCTTTGCCTCCATCAGCATATGCCTCTATCTGTGTTTCCTAACTTTTGCCCCCGTCTGTCTCAGGCTCTCTGTGTGAGGCGGAGGTGAACGAGTGTAGCTCCTCTCCCTGTCTGAATGAAGGTGTGTGTGTGGACGAGGTCAACAAGTTCACCTGCAGTTGTGCCAGCGGCTTTACAGGTTAGATAACAGTACTGGGTTAGATTTTTATTCTAGACATCAGATTGACAGTTGATTTCCTCATCAGACCGTTAAACTTGTTACATTACAGGTCGTTATTATTATTATTATTGGCACCTGCAGACTTTGTTGAACTTCATTCTGAGTCTGTACACTATCTACTATTACTGCAATACATTGTATATAGAGTATACACATATAATCATACCTTATACAAAAAGTCTGACCTTGGTGTAGAAAAAGGCTAAATACTAAAGTTAGTGCTTTGAAAATGCAGCTGTTTTCCTTTTTTTCTTTTCACATTTCCGCAGGATCTCGTTGTGAGCTGGAAATCAACGAGTGCCTCTCCAACCCCTGTCTGAACGGAGGTGTGTGTGATGACCTGACTGGCAGCTACACTTGTAATTGTGCCGTTGGCTTCTCAGGGGATCGCTGTGAGGTCAACGTCGATGAATGTTACAGCGCCCCTTGTCTGAATGGGGCCTCGTGTCTGGATGCTGTTAATAATTTCAGGTAATAATGATTCTGATGGGATGAGGCAGCTCTTTGCATTTGTAACGCTCTATTATATCCTCTTTACATTTGTTATGATGTAATGTCCTCTAAACAAGGATTTTAGTATACTTTATTTTAATGTTTATTAAAATATATTTATTTTAATATATTTTAATATTTAAAAGAGAAACACAGATGTTGTATAGACATTGTTGTATAGTCCTGATTGATGTGCTTTACATTCATACATAATTTTGAATATTAGGAAAGGTCAAATTTAAAAAATTAAATTAAAAAAAGCCAGGATTTGAAGTAGAGTGAGTCCTCTTCCTGCAGCTCTCCCTTTCCCCTCTCTGTCGCACGGGCATATGCATGTGCTGAACAGCCAATAGGAATGTTCTCACTCTCTAAAATGGCCTGTGATTGGCCAAAGGCCTCATGTTCTCCATGCTTCATGATGAACCTATGTTGTAGTGTGTCTCTGTAAGTGGTATTGTACCGTGTCTTCCTTCCCTCTCTCAGGTGTCAGTGTGTGGAGGGTTACCGTGGCCGCCTGTGTGAGGTGGACGTGGACGAGTGCGATCCTAACCCCTGTGTGAACGGGGCCAGCTGCATGGATGGTCTGGGGTCCTACACCTGCCGCTGCCTCCCTGGGTTCAACGGAACCAGGTGTGAGACAGGTACTATAGGACAGATGACACATCACCATGGCAACTCCAGAGGAGGAAAAGAGATATTTTCCATTTTATACCTTGAATTATTATTGATTAAAGGATGACCAGAACAGTCATGTAGAAAAAGCTAGGTGGTAACAACAGCAATTATTTAATTAATTTAATCCAACAAATTGTTTTATTCACTCTATACATGTAAATGTTTTTTTCTGTCCTATTAGAGATGTCCCCTGCCTTCAACCTGGACTTTGAGGTGTCTGGTATCCATGGTTACGTAATGATGGATGGAGTGATGCCGGCGCTGACAGAGATCACCTGTACCTTTTGGATGAGGTCATCGGACACCACCAATTACGGCACACCTGTGTCCTACGCTGTGGAGGGCAGCGACAACGCTTTCCTTCTCATAGACTACAATGGGTCAGTGACATACTAAGTTAAGATAATATAAATGCATGTACACAGTTTTATATCATACAGTACACATTTAGCAGTGTATGCAATAATTCTCCTGTTTCCAGTTTTTTGTTCTGCAGTCCTCCTTTTTTATTTATCAAATAGAAAAATCACCTTTCTGATTTATTATTCACCTCTTCTAGTATATATTGCCGGATGACACTCTTTTTGGCCGGATGTCCGTTATCTTACGCTTTATTTGTGTTGGAATTTTAAACTCTGGTCGATTTATGAGGACTAAATCAAGACAGCTAGCTAGATTATCTGTCCAATCTGAGTTTTCTGTTGAGTTTTCACCAAAACAAGCTCCTTCCCGAGGCTATTTTGCAGCATCACGGTGGCTCTGTCCATTGCTTAGCGCCACCCATGACAGTTGTGATTGCTTTAAAGAAATGCCAATAAACCAGAGCACGTTTTTCTTCCATCCCGGAATGCTGTGTGGACTAGCCAGAACCTCCTCTGCAGCGCTGTGGAGGAAGGGCTGGCAAAGCGAGACTACACCTCTCCTTATGCTTTCTTTTTTTGTATTAAATCCTCTCTGACTGTTTTTCCTCCATCCCTACAGGTGGGTGCTGTATGTGAATGGCAAGGAGCGGATCACTGACTGTCCTGCAGTGAACACGGGTCAATGGTACCACATTGGGGTGTCCTGGAGGAGCTGGGATGGTGACTGGAGAATCTACATCAATGGAAAGCCCTCAGACGGAGGCAAAGGCCTGTCAGTCGGCACCACTATCCCAGGTGTAGTGCTATCCTCGACCTGGTCCCCTTTCCGCCATAACAATGATTTATAAGTAGTTATAATGAGCATAATTGCTTTAGTACAACATTGCTGGATGTCTTTGTTTCTAATCAAATTTACAGTTTATAAGATTCTTTTATTTTTTTAATATAAACACAGTAACCCAGTAGACAAGAAGAATACAGTAGTTTCTCAGTGAGTTGCCATTAACCTCTGACCTTTAACATGTGTTCTGTAGGCGGTGGGGCGCTGGTATTAGGTCAGGACCAGGATCAGAGGGGCGAGGGCTTCAACCCTGTCGAATCCTTTGTCGGCTCCATCAGCCAACTCAACATCTGGGATCGTGTTCTCACACCTCAACAGGTAAATTTAGTAATTGGTGTTTCTGTTTTAAATAGACTATTTAGGACTGCTTAGGCAAATGTGAACCCATGTATATGAAACCAGGTAATATAACATGTATCACAGTCGTGAAACAGGAATATTTATGTGAACGTGAATATGTTTTTTTTATGTTGTACCAACCGATCTTGCTCTCCTCTATACTATAGATCAAGGTCCTGGCCAGCAGCTGTCCATCTTCCCATGTCACCCACAGAGGAAACGTTCTCGCCTGGCCCGACTTCCTCAGCGGGGTGGTGGGCCGAGTCAAAGTAAACCACAGCAGCGTTTTCTGTGCTGGTAAGAGACGCTTCACAAAACCATACACTTCCTTGAATGGTGAAGTTCAAGTACATTTCTAACATGATGTGCACAGTATTTTGGAGCATGTTTTTTTCTGTTAGTATGCCTAACAGTGGCTCTGTCTCCAAAACTGTCTCCAGATTGCCCCAAGCTGGAGAACGCAGTGCCCCACCTGCATGCCTCCACTGTGGAGGTGAGCCCCGGGGCCCAGGTCCAGCTGTCCTGTGATCCCGGCTTCTACCTGCTGGGGGAGCCGGTGCTACAGTGCCAAAATAAAGGAGAGTGGAGTCATCCTCTGCCCAGCTGTGAACGTAAGGCAGACACACAAACTGCTCTCTGATTTGCAATGTAAATGAGTCATATCCTACCATGTGCTCTTTTACCTGTCTTGGCTGATTGAATGTGTTTTTCAGTCCACTGACTACATTTCTGGGGTTATAAAAATCCTTAATAAATTAAGTACTTTGAAAGATCCTAAACATGGAAATCTCTGATGAACAATTAAAACATTTTACTGTATTCTTTTTTCAGGAGACGGATAAATTGTACTGTTGTACTGTACATTTGATATACCAAAATTAGAAGAATACAGCTATTAGGTAGACAACCTGTAGGGGTGAGGTCCTTGATAATATTACTTTTTGTGAGTTGCAGGAGTGTCCTGTGGCCCTCCTCATCCTCTGGAGAACGGCTTGTTTCAGGGGACAGACTTCCATGCCGGCAGCTCTGTGGTCTATCAGTGTGACGCTGGCTTTTACCTGTTGGGAGACACCAAGGTGCACTGCACCAACAGTGGCAAGTGGGGAGGAAATCCACCAGCCTGTCTCGGTACTTCATTAGACAACATTGTTTTTTTTTAATCAGTGATACATGGGAAAGTAAAAAAATTTGACAAGGCACAAATATCTGTGTTATGTATTTGTGTGTGTTCTTCTGCGTGTGTGTTCAGATGTGGATGAGTGTGCTCTGGGATCTGACTGTGATGACCACGCTAGTTGTCAAAACACGGACGGCTCCTACACCTGCACCTGTATCCAGCCGTACAGTGGCGACGGAAAAAACTGCACAGGTAATAAGACGCAGGTCCACAAGCATCCATGTTGGAGAAAGTGCTATTAAAGGGAACCATTGTATCTATCCCTATAGAAACCCATTTGTTATGTGTGTGTGTGTGTTTGTCTTCCTACCAGAGCCAGTGAAGTGTAAGAACCCCGGATCTCCAGAATTTGGTCACAGAGAGGGCAGCAACTTTCTGATGGGCGGTGAGGTTGTTTTTGGCTGCGAGAACGGCTATGAGTTGATCGGCTCGTCTCGCGTCCACTGCCTGGAGACAGGAAGCTGGGACGACCCAGTCCCATACTGCAGAGGTAAGGGGTTGAGTCATTTCATGCCAACACTGTGCAGCATCTGTACTTTTTATTAAATCCTTCAGGCTTTTCAAGTGATTCATATTCTGTGGTCAGCAAAATGTCAGATTTTTTTTTCTCTCCATTGAATTACTGAAAGTAACAAATATATCTTCTATCTCTATATTTAGGTTGCATGCATCGTTCAGCTGCTGTAAATACTCACTGCGTGTATTAATCTGTGGCTGAAAATAGTCCCTAACAAATACACAATTTACTCCTGTTTGAGTAACATTTGCTAAAACACTACAGTGCACAGCAGTTTTGGGAAAATACTGAGCCTTTTTATAAGATATAGATGAATATGTTTGTGACCTGTTTAAAGTTGTAAACCGTAGTTTGTCTTCATAGTAAACAAATTGGACTTGGGGCTGAGCCACAGACAGGGCAGGGATGTCAGTCTTTTTATTGTGATTTGATGACAATAGGTAACTATAGAATATTACCATCTCCTTTATATGGGTTGTAGTGAGATACAGTACTTGATATACATTTCCTCCAGTATCATGTGTGAGGTGTGTAAGTATTTCACTGCCAGGTTTCATTCTGCATTAAATAGAGGCAGTTTCATAATGGCTGTAATGTAACATGAATATCATAAGTTGATAACATAGATATACTCGTATACCTAAGTCATAAATGTACATTCCCATTTAAACACATTTAGAACAGCTCAATAGAAAGGGACTCATTACTATTACGGCCATTAAACTGCTCTTCATTCTTCATGATAAAGCAGTTTCCTTATCAAATCATCCAGCTATTAGAGCCAACTGGATCTGAGTAACACACAAATGAAACTAATTTCTGTCATTGCTGTTATTATGCAGATAGCAGAAGTACTAATACACTTCAGGAAACACACACAAACACCCAGATATCGTGTTTATGCATACACACAGAAAAGCAAATCACACAGACTTATACAGACTCAAAGACACATGTTTTGTGAAGGGGTGATTATATACTGTATGAAGCTGTCTTTTTGTCTGCAGCGAGCTGAAAGGCCTGACCCCCGCTGCACCTCCATCTTGGCTCTAAGCCACATTCTTCCTCATAAAGAAAGAGGAACTGACTTACTCAGTACCTTTTCTCATTGCGGTGTACAATCCATCAGTGATGCAGCCTGTGAACAACCAAAAACCTGCTTCTTTCTGGCTATTATTACAATTTAAACTCTTTCCGTAAATGTGCTGTCTTGTCTGAATAAAGCTGTTAAGAACATTAACATAAAAGTCACCTATATCTGAATGACAAAAAGGCTTTATTTTGACAAATAGATGAAGCCAGCAATGTTATGGGCTTGAGATTTATAACAGAAAGCCTGCAACATAAAATGTGGGGATGGAGTTTGAAAGACATATGTACAGACTGATATACAGGGAAGGTCTAATTATGGGAAATGTAGGATCCCCTGTTTCTAAAGTCTTTAAAAGTGTCTTGGCCTCTGATGCTTTGATTTTGGCCTTTTAATTGTTTAATCTGTCACTTGTAAATCCCTCAACTCCATGGAAGTGCAATATTTAATCACTGAAGTACCCCATTAAGTAGTTCTCCCCTTCATTCACTAATGCCTCTCTGTCACACCTCTTTGGCTTCTATCCATGTATGCACTTTCCTGTGTGCTTCTTTTATCCTATCAGTGTAAAATGGATTGTGGCATTAATCCTAGAAAAAGTCTTTGCCAAAGTCTAATCTACATTTCATCAATAACACTGACAGGCGTCTGTAAACTTCTAGTCTTTCTTCTTCTAAACTTTCTAGTGAAATATTAAAATGATAGAAAACAGCAGTTACTAATCACCTCTGTAATGTTGCACTGTAGCCCTCTCCTGCCCGACACCGTCTGTCCCAGAGAACTCCATCATGAAGGGCAACAACTTCACCTATGGAAGCAAGGTGACTTTCAGGTATCATTTGCATCCCGTACAACACAATGTTGTAATAATGACAGTAGGAAACATGATAAAATTGTGGAGTTTCTTGTTAACCTCTGTTTTCCTTCTCCTCAGCTGTATGAAGGGCTTCCTGCCTCAGATCCCCTATGAGTT
Source organism: Gymnocephalus cernua (assembly GCA_023631565.1). Classification (NCBI taxonomy): domain Eukaryota; kingdom Metazoa; phylum Chordata; class Actinopteri; order Perciformes; family Percidae; genus Gymnocephalus; species Gymnocephalus cernua. The sequence continues at coordinate 18,539,412 of CM042445.1, forward strand.
CCAGTGTCTTGCTAGTCTGAGGTGGAGCGGGACGCCACCGGCCTGTCACCCAGTGACCTGCGGGGGGCCTCAAACTGTCGCGAACGCTGACTACACCCTCAACACAAACACATACCAGTCTACTGTCACATATACCTGTGCTGAAGGATACAGGTATGGATTTATTATACATTTTCTAATAAATGCCAATTGTACCTAGACTGGGTAAACCCCGCCCAATCTGCCGGCGATTTGATTTCGCCCTGCAGCTCAGGCTGGAAACCGGCACGTTTATCTATCCTGCTTCCGTAACAATTTTGCGGGAACCAATCACAAACTGGCTTATCCACCTGCCGCGCTATTGGCGGGTTTAACACGATGGCGGTAGAGAAGCGACCAAGCAGCTTTTTGTTTACATTCAACAAGCCGGCCACCGAAGCGCAGCTACCCGTTGATGCCGCTGTCGCTGCTACGTCACCCGGATCGTTGGTTTGATTAGTATACAGAGTCATTTGAACTATGCCCGTTGATCACGCCTCTTGTGCAGAGAAAATACAGAGCAGACTCTCCAGACTAATGTTCAGTCTTAAAAGATTGGGCTTGGTCTGGTGATAGCCAGACTAAATTGTACCAATAACTTTAATTTCATAGCAGGTTCTTTAAATTGACATAATCCTCAATGTGTTATAATAAAATAAAATATAATACAAATGGACAGGAACTAATTCAAATTCAAATTCATAAGAACTGCATCGAGTCACTGATCTCTCAACTGTGTTTGTAGAATGATCAAACACCTCATTTAATCTGAAACGAGATATATATTATTATTGCTGATTAAAAAATAAATTACATTTACAGACTCTGTTAACGCTGATTCAGTTATGTCAGCACAATGCAGTTGCCACCTCCACAGACATTATGAACTCTGTATGATGCTCTGTGGCAATTTGTAACATGCCATTATTGATTTATTTGTTTCACAAGTCGTCCTCTATAAATCTCTTTGACACTGTGATTGCAGTAGTGTGAGTGTGTAAACTAAGTAGTGTGTTGCTGCGAAGACCACAGGGCTCCATGGAAGTGGTTTGTGAAGCGACAGGGGAGTGGAGCAGGCCTGTCCCCCGCTGTGTGGACATCCTGTGCAGCGAGCCTCCGGCCCTGAATGATGCGGTGACCGTGGGAGAGAACTTTGAACTGGGAAACAAGGTGCACTATGTCTGCAAAGAAGGGTAAATGTGGTTGACTCAGTTATTATGCTGTTTTGTCAGTTGACACTGACATACAACAAACTAAAACTAAACTAAAATGTTAACATTCTGATATCGCATTTTGTTGAGCTGTGTCTTATTTTGCTCTTTGCTAATCTCTTTTCACAGCTACACTCTGATTGGCCCAGAGACCAGAGAATGTCTGCCAAGTGGCCAATGGAGTGACAGCTCAGCCCAGTGCGTCCCCCGCTCCTGTGGCCCCCCACCTGCCATTGACCACGCCGAGCCCTATGAGAGCCACCAACTGTTTGGAGACACTGCTAACTACTACTGCACTGACGGATACACTGCCGGCAACAACTCTAAGATGGTGTGTAACGCTCAGGGTGTGTGGGCGCCCCCTGATGGCACGGAGGCCCCTCGCTGCATCGCAAACTTCTGCCTACGTCCACCTGAAGTACCCCATGCTATTTTAGATTCGGTCAACAAACCCAAATACGGCAGCAACACTGAAGTGAGCTATAAATGTGAAGAGGGCTTCATGCTCAACACCACAGCCACACTGAGATGTCTGATGGGAGGAGAGTGGGAGCCTTCGCCGCATGATATCGGCTGTGTGCCGGTGAGGTGCTCCAAGCCTGAGAGCATTGATCGGGGCTATGTGAGTGGAACAAACTATAGTTTTGGAGCTGTGGTGGCGTACAGCTGCGATAAAGGCTTCCTGATCCGAGGGGAGAAAAGGAGGACCTGCAAGGCCAATGGAGAGTGGGGAGGAGCTCTGCCTACCTGTGTTCCTGTGTCCTGCTCTCACCCTCCTCCACTCAGGAATGGATACATCCAGGTTAGCTGCATTTTAAACTCAAATTACTGTCTCAGAGCTTTGTCTCTATTTTTCCTATAATTGTGACCAAATTACATCTTTACTTATCAACATTATTGGGAAGTAACAGACCTAAAATAAAGTGTTACCAATAAAAAAAACCCACCTTTTTTCATATTTTGAGCTGCTGGTTACATGAGTAAATATGTTTAATGATGTATCCCTCTGTTTATTCCCATATAGGGCAGAGTTCGATTCACCTTCAACGGCAAGGTGACGTACGCCTGTCATGCAGGTTACAGGCTTGTTGGTCGTCCAGATAGAGTTTGCCAAGCCAACCGCCAGTGGTCCAGCAACGACCCTCCCACCTGTGTCCTTTTGACCTGTGACCCTCCTCCCAACGTCGTCCATGGACATTACAGGGGATCTGATTTCCAAGTGGGCCGAAAAGTGCAGTATGTCTGTGATGAGGGTTACGAGCTGGCCGGGGATGCCACCTGGACCTGTCTGAAGTACGGAAGATGGGATAAGACGAGGCATCCTCGCTGCTCACCGGTACAGTGTCCAGAGCCGCCGCTGGAGGAGAACCACCTGGTCCTGAAGAGCCTGGATTCTGAGTCTGGAACAGTGGAATTATCCTGCGAGGATGGCTACGTACTGGAGGGGGCCAGAATCCTCCGCTGCACCCCGTCCCAGGAGTGGAACGACACCTTTCCAGTGTGTAAGCAGGTGTTTTGCGGCTCACTGCCTGAAGTGTCGTTTGGTGGCCCTTCCTTGTCCTCTCCTCCCTTCCCTTTCAGCTCTGTGGTGAGCTACACATGCATGGATGGCTTTACTTTAAGAAAAGAAGGCTCTGTGACCTGTCTAACCAGTGGGCAGTGGAGCAGTCCTTACCCAGAGTGTATCCCTGTTGAATGCCCTCAGCCTGTGGAGATTTCTAATGGTATTGTTGATGTCCAGGGTCTGATGTACCTCAGCAAAGCACTGTACAGCTGTAAGACTGGATATAATTTAGTGGGCAATTCCACTGTCCTCTGTGGAGAGAATGGACTCTGGATTGGAGGGGTGCCTTCTTGTCGCCCAATTGAATGCTCAATCCCTAAACAAACAGCCAATGGAAAAGTAGTTTATACAAAACTCCAGTTTGGTCACAGTGCCACCTACTTCTGCCGTCGTGGTTATCGTCTTCAAGGCCCAGAGACTCTGAAGTGCCTGGCCAGTGGAGAGTGGGACATTGAGCCACCTGCTTGTGTGCAGATATCCTGCACCCCACCCCAACCTGTTGAAAATGGATTCGTAGAGGGCCAGGATCACAGTTTTGGGGTCACCATTTTCTACAGCTGCTTTCCTGGCTTCCAGCTAGTAGGCCAGGACCATTTGACCTGTGAGGAGTTTGGCTGGTCTGCTTCTGTTCCTGTCTGCGTGCCCTCGGACTGTGGTCTGCCTCCTCACATTGACTTTGGGGAATATGTTAGGGTGAAGCAGCTGGGAGGAAGCTCGTATGCTGCTTCTAAAGACAGTGGATCATTAGCCTCACCTATGGACTTGAGCTTCCTTCATGGGACGCTTATCGAGTACCGTTGCCACAAAGGTTACGACCTCACAAGCCCCACCAGGTTGGTGTGTCAGGAAGATGGAGGCTGGAACGGCACGGCCCCGTCCTGTGTCCCAGCAGAGTGTGAAACACCACCCAGTCCAGAGCACGGCTGGGTGAATGTTACTGACACCTCCCTCGGCAGTATGGTCAAGTATACTTGTGAGGACGGTTATGAGCTGGTGGGGGAGCCTGTGAGGCAGTGTGTGTCAGGTCGACTGTGGACTAATGACGCCCCAGTTTGTCGGCCTGCCTCCTGTGGCGACCCAGGCGCTATCGCTAATGGCACAACTCACGGAGGGGCTTTCGTGTATCCTGAGGTCTTGCACTATGAGTGTAGTCCTGGATTTGTTCTGAAGGGTAGCGACACTATCGCCTGCCGGTCGGATGGGAAGTGGAATGGGCAGAAGCCTTGGTGTGAGCCAGTATCTTGTGGTCCCCCTAAAGTCCCCAGTGATATTACTTTTACAGGAGAGGAGTACAGCTATAACAATGAGATAGAACTGAGGTGTCAGCACGGTTTCCTCCTACAAGGGAAATCTATCAGTGTTTGCCAGGCTGATGGCACCTGGAGCCATGGGTCTCCTACCTGTGTACCTGCCCGCTGTGGCAAACCCCCACCAATACCCAATGGGAGTGTGTTGGGGTCAGAGTTTGGCTTCAACAGCAAGGTAAACTATGAATGTGATGAGGGATACACACTTAACGGAGATCCAACACGCATTTGTCAGTCGAATGGACTTTGGGACAAACCTGCACCTCGCTGTGACATCATAACTTGTGATCCACCCGAGGACATCAGTCACGGCTTCCTGAACGGCTCCAGCTTCAACTACGATGACGTGGTGGAGTACGTCTGCTTTGATGGCTATGAGGTAGTCGGGGATTCCATCCTGCGGTGCTCCGCTCAAGGCTTCTGGGTGGGCACGGTGCCTGAGTGTCGGCCCTGCGTCTGTGCCCTCCCTGTGGTGAGATTCGGTGCGGTTCTTGGTCGCGACCGCGCCTGCGGAGACCTAGTGCACTTCCAGTGTGACGACGGCTACAAGCTGCTGGGTCCCTCTGAGGCGGTGTGTGAGAAGGGAGGGGTGTGGAGCCCCGGTGTGCCCGTGTGTGGCCGGGGGCGGTGCAGTGTCGCCCCACCTACAGTTCCTAACGCTGTCCTGCAGGGCGGCAGTGCCACCTTCTCAGACACAGCTATATACAGGTGTCGGCCCGGCTACCAGCCAAAGGGGTACCCACACCTCTCCTGTGGAAGAGACGGCAGGTGGGGGGAACCCAGACTCAGCTGTGAGCCTGTGAACTGTGGAAAACCTCCAACTGTAGCCCACGCTCAGGTGGTGGGAGACACCTTCACCTTCCCAAACCAGATCACATACAGGTGAATACTGTATTTATGACATTTGTAAAACCTTATTTTTCTGCCATTTATGATGGACATTAGTCAACACAGAACATGTGCATTGTTGGTTTAATTACACCAGAATATTTTTGTAACCAAACACTCCCAGTAAGTTTGTGGGATCAGGTAAAACTATAGCCCAATTACACTGCGTAAAAATAATAATTCTACCCTTAGTAAAGATGTTTGATTCTCTGCATCATATATTTGTCAAACTTATTGAATATCCATATCAAAGATTAACTGCTTTGTTTTGAACAAACAAATGAACAAACAAATCTGTTTTCCCCATGTTTGTCCCCTCTTTATTTCTTTCTTCATTTTCCTGTTTCCCTTTCACTCTCCAGGTGTGAGGATGGGTTCAATTCAGCCACAAAGACAGCCTCTCTCTCCTGCCAGAGTGACGGCACCTGGTCCAAACACAGCATTCGGTGCAGCCCCTCCCACTGCCCGCTACCCACCAACTTCTCCACCCCCCATCTTGTAATCACTGGGAAGGATCTCACTCCTGTTGGAGGCACCATCACCCTCTCCTGCCCTTCTGGTCTCTACCTGCAGGGGTCAGCACTGTCTGAGTGCCAGGTAGGAAAGATGTTGGTCAATTATTATAGTCTCTGAGATCCTTAATCTTAATGTGACTTCCTGGTTGAATAATGGTTAACAAGCTGCTCTTGGTCACTTTATGTGCATGCAAATAAGTTGTTGTGACCTGCTTTCTTAAATGACTTTGAATGAAATGAAACCCTAGCTGAGATTTAGAGGGGTGCAGACGTGAAATGTTTCAGTCTGTTTGCTGTTACATAGTGTTTAAAATATTGTGCATCGTCACTGGGATTTAAAGAGGTAGCACTTATGGGTTGGCAATGACCATTGAAGAAATTCCTCCACTGAACATGTCAGTTAAGAACCATGAATAATGTAGTACTTTCCTGTCCTGTCTGTTGTATGGTGTGATAAGCTGGGTGGAAGCTGGGCTCCAAGTGTCTCCTCAGTTTCCTGTGACCTGGTGGTTTGTGAGAAACCCCCTCCTCTTCTTCACGGTGTCACCGAGGGGGACAGCTACAACTATGGAGACTTTGTCATGTACTCATGCCTGCCAGGCTTTGACATGAAGGTACTGCTCATCAGGCCAACTTTCCATCTGTAGAGTTTCAGTAGTTTAGCAGAAAAGATTTACAATTGTTTATAATGTATAACTGACCTCACTGAAAAACAACATCACGAAAAACACAGTTGTATTGGAAAACCACGTCTAATTAAAAATTGTGGATAGTAGAACACATGCTTTGCTTTGCTGTGAGTTCAAACTTAACAATGTATCTTTTCCAAGATATGATTTGTGTAGAATAGTGCCTTCAAAAAGTCAGTCATCTCCTGTAATATAACACAGGGCTTTCTCTCCCCTCCTGCACTGTGCTTTTAAACAACAGGCTGAGCTAATGACAATCAGATTACAGAAAGTCACATGCTTTCTCCTCAGCAATCAATAGGATAGTGCAGTTACAGAGCAAACAGAAGGAGCTGACTCACTCTGTTCCTGATACACTGATACTCACTGATATACTAGCCTCTGCAATTTGAATACTCACCACAGTGCATTTCATTACACTGACGACACACCCAAAGAGGACAAACTGCTAACTTTAACAGCAGTAAGATAATGAAGTAAAATGAAAAGGTTCATTGTTTCAGTCCAACATGAAAAAAAAAAATCTATATTATGGATCTTAACTATATTGTGTTTCCTGCTATTTCTACACATCAATATTTCTAGGTTGTCTACTATTCTTGTGTCTTTACACGTTGTTCTTGTTATCATAGGGAGACTCTATCCAGACCTGCCAGGGAGACAGAACATGGAGTGGCACCCAGCCAGTGTGTGTTGGTAGGTTTGTTTACACACGAGGGACAGACCAGAAATGTCTTTAAGAATGTCAAATATTTCATCCTATGATTTTAGTGTTTCATCATTAAAGCTGAGAACACACGTCTTAAGAGTATTAAAACCTACAAAGACAGGAAGCCCCACACATATTGGCTATTTGAACAAAAATGCACACATTCTTTAGATTTTTTTAGTAATGTTTCATGGCTGAGCAAATACAGATTGTATCGTATGACATAATCGATGATGTAGATTATAATTAAAGTTGCGTTACGAGGCAGCACCTGAAATCCGACGAGTACACAATTTCTCATGTGTTCCTGTTACAAAACAAACATCCTTTAGAAACTGTTCATCTTAATAATTTGTGCTGCAAATTGAAATGGCAAAACACTCAAGGCACACTACACCATTCCTTCTGTTGTTTCTGGACAGTTTATTCAAAACATTGTCCTATTGGATGTGCACAGTGCTGATTCCAGTCGTAAATATTAAAAAAAATGTTAAACTCTCAAAACAAAGTGAAATGAGCATAATTTAGATTGTATGGAGGCTATAACCTAGAGTCTGTTACATTATGTACACACATACATCTATACTACCACACCTTTCACACGTTGTCTACACTCATCTGTTATCTCCTCAGCACAATCCTGTGGGCCTCCTCCCACAGTACAACATGCACAGGTCCAGACGTCAGGAGAGACTTACCTACACAATGCCAGTTATGTATGTAATGCCGGCCTGCAGCTGGTCGGCCCAAAGACTCTCATGTGTCTAGCCAACGGCACGTGGAGCCCACCAGCACCTACATGTGAAGGTACAGAGGATGGCCAGTAAGCAATGTATTAAAAGCTGATTTGTTTGAAGGCTCTACCTGTACTCAAGTACTAGAGTACCATTTCTCTTTCTGAATCATGATTTTACTCTCCATTATTTCCTCTCATGTCAGTGGCCAAAGGCTGCGGCAGCCCGAAACAGATGCTGTACGGTAAAGTGCAAGAGCACAACCTCAACACAGGGCGCGCTGTGGAGTTCCAGTGTGATAAAGGCTACAACCTGGTGGGAGATTCTCTGGTGGTGTGTATGGGGGGCAACACCTGGAGCTCCGCTTTCCCCACCTGCCAACGTGAGAAACACTGACAGAGAGTTACACAGAAACATGCATGCTGAATACAGGGGGTGTTTAACTGGTGTGATATGAATACATGAATTTGCTTCTACCTGCAGCGTTTCCTGTTATGGTTGACTTCTTTCTTTACAGCTTGTCAACACAATCCTTGTTGCAACGGTTACTCCTGTGCATTTGGCAAACGTTTGCAACACATAGACCACACAGTGCAAGCACGTTTGCTTGCACTGTGTGGTCTATGTGCCTATGTGAAGGCTATGTGTGGAACATCACTGAATTGCATTATCTGTTTTACAACATAGCCTGTGTCAATAGTCAATGAGTCAGAGCTCCTCTTACTCAATAGTTTATAGACAGTTACTGGAATAGACGCATTTTTGAGTCAGGATATGTGTAAAAATGAAACTAAAAATGTGGTCTCAAACTAACATTTCTTTGTATGCACTGTTGACCCCAAAGCATAGTACATACTGCAATCTTGCCCTGCGTTAATACTGTCTTCTGTGTGTAAGGTGTGACTTTCCTCTGGCATATTGCAATGTCTGTGGTGTTGTCTCACTGGATTACATTACATTCAAATATGTTTTCAGCGTTTATCTACCCCAAATTTACATACACAGAGAAAAAGAATATCACCAAGTACAGCCTTAAACTAGACTTTATAGGTATCACAGATATACCATAAATACAGAAACCTAAAAAAAGGTTTTGGGGTACATACGTTTTACTCTCTCGCCTAAACATCCATATAAAGATAGATTTTTAAACTGTCTCAAATCCAAACATCTGTTATACATAGTCAGTATCCATGTTGGTGTTGTGTCTGTGGTAAACATGTGAGAAATAATATTTTTTTATTGCTTACAGATACAGTGTGTCAACCACATAAAGAAAATTTGTCAATAATCCTTCACTTCTGGTACTTACAGCTAAGTCTTGCCCGGCTCCTCCAGGCTGGAGGGAGGACAGAAGCAGGAACGGATCCAAGCAGGAGTTTCATGTTGGACAGTCGGTCCGTGTCAGCTGTTCTAAAGGTCAGCAGGTGAAAGGCAGCGGCACCATCACCTGCAGGCCAGACCAGACCTGGAGCCCCATCAGCTCTGTGTGTGAAAGTAGGTGAAAAACACTGTATATCTTCTTTGGGAAAGATTCACTGTTGATTCATATCTGCAAGTATACAGTACATATTTTATTTAAAATAAATGTAAAACCACACACCTACAATATGTCACCACATAATCCATCAATAATAAAGCCTGGCCAATTCATCAGCATGCCACTAATATTGACAAATATTATAATAATACGGATGTATCAGTATTGGTACATATGTTGGTAGACAGGTAAACATAATTTGCAGTACATATGCTAATTGTTGATTTCTTTTTTGTATTTGTTGCCTTGATTTGTCTAAATTTAAGTTTGTGTTTATTTATAATTCATTTTATAATTTATACTTATTTGAATTACTTGATTTGCAGTGATGTTTACTGCTCAAAATGTAAAGTCATCTTTGATAGTTAACTTTATTGTTCGACTGTAAATGATTACAGTTTGTCTCAGTACAAGTGTTTGTCACAACTCTTTCAATTTTGACGGATCATTTCCAACCATGTTTGTTCATGTTAAGTGTTTCTGTCAATATAGCATGTCCAGATTATTCAATTATTTTTTTATTTTTTTGCAATTCTCAAAGATCACTTTTGGCCTAAACAAATCATGAATTGTTTTGCTTCTCCTTGCTCAGTCTGAGATCCAGTTCATGTGATTTGGCTATGTTCGAGGAAATCAATCAAATGTAGTAATTGGATTGGGTGTAGATATGTACTAAGACTAGCAAATCATGTCATAATTCATGATGTTGGGTAGAAATCATGTATTTGATATTTCACACCTCTGCATGCTCCCCTTGTCTTGTGCCGCTTGCATGGCTGTTGGCTTCACTCTGCCTGTTAGCTGAAGTACTTTCTCTCCGTTGTTGGGCGTCTCTCATTGAGCTTTTATCAAAACAAACGGGGCTGCATCAAACACTTTGTTGGTGTCCTGTATGCTGGACTAATTATGGGCACCTCTGCCGCTTCTATGGCAACCTTTGTCAGATAATCCTGTGATCTTTCTTGCGTGCAGTTGTCTTGAATATGCAACACAATGGTGCTTAGGTTGCTATGGCTCGTTGTTTTGTATTTGCATGGTATTTATTCTCCTATATGCCTGTTCACTGTAATCCTTTCAGTCCTCTTTTGGCCATTGGGAGGTAGTCCACTGATTGTCGAGCCACACAACTGAAGTATTTGACACATTTGGATATTTTGCATGAAATTCACAGGTAATGCGGGATAGAAAAACACAACTTGATTTCATACAATGAACACAGATTTCTTACTCTGCAGTGCACCATTTTATATTCAATATTTTTTTTATAAATATGCAAAGAGTAGACAAAATAACATTAACACCTTACATATACATTAGAAGCCCCAACAAACGTTTCTTGAAGCTCATATTGCTCAGTTATTGTCGAAAGCAACGGAAGTTGAAGTCATTTTTACGTTTTTTTTGTGTATATTGTTGCAAAGCAACTCTTCTGCTAAGTGTTGTCCAAGAAGTCACTTCTTTGAATTGCTGGTACATGAGTGTCAAACACCGGCCTACCGATACAGGAAGAGAAACAATGGGAGGCTTCAGTTTGTATGAACACCTCTGACAGTCTCAAGAAAAGATTAACATAGTAAGCTGCAATTGTACTATACTGTAAGGTGTTTCTTTAATTTTGTCCACTACCCATAGGTTTGCAACTTTCCTCTTTGCTCAAACAGAAGGTTGATATGCTCATCAACTTTTTAGGCCCTTCAGTAAAGGCAAAGTAGCAGCATGTTAAGGCAGCCAATAATTTAGACAGAGGAGACAGAAACCGTGTAGTGAGTAACTCGTAGATCGTTCCATCTGGGCTGTTGTACAGGGGTGTCCTGTGGCCCCCCCCTCCATGTGGCCAATGGGGTGGTGCGGGGGGCGGTGTTCCAGTTCGGGGACGTGGCGGTGTACTCGTGTTTTGGTGGCTACACCATGGAGGGCGTTGGAAGGAGCAGGTGTCTGGAGAACGGCACCTGGACGCCGCCTCCCACATGCAGAGGTAGAGAAAACACCTCTGTGCTCAACAGAAGGGACTCTCCCCTTTTCCCCTGGATACTTCCTGCTTCCTCTGACTGTCCCTTTTGCTACATGACGCCGTGCTGCTTCTCTGCTTTTTTAATTCTTCTCTGGACTGCCACTGCTCATGCCCAACAGATACATTTTTCTCTGGAGGTTATTAACGTCCCAGTGCCTGCTCTCTCTGTCTTCTAATTACCAAATAAGGTCGGGAAAGGATACGGTTCAGCTTCACCACAGAGCCTCTTCCCTCTCGCTGTACCATGATGCCTCTTCCTGTGCACTTGAATATGAGTACTTTGTAAATCCTGGATCCAGCCCCATTAAAGGAAGAAACCCCTGTCAAGTTGTTATGGGCTTAGCATTTCAGGGACCGTTGTATCGCCTATTGGTGTTTTTTTTCTTATTCCTGTGGATATAAATATACAATGTGACATGTCAAGATATTTCTAGTGCATCAACAGTTTGGTGGTCATTTTTCTAAGCTATGCAAAAAAAAAAAACATAGTTTGGGTTTTGGTGGATGGCCTTCAGGGTCAAAGTGGAAGAGCTTTTTTTGAGACTTGTTTGGTCTTACAGTAGGCTCTGTTGACCAGAATCCAGTGCAGGTTTAGGATTTGTTGTGTAGAAGATTAGACAGTCCTCAAAGTTAGAATTATGTTCCATTATCAGCACGAGCCAGACCACATACAAAACAATAAACAGAAGACTGTATAATTACCAAAATGTAAGAAAAGAGCTGACATGAACATGAGGTGACACCATGACCTGTCTGTGGTTAAAACATGAACGTTGACTCTCCTGACAAATGTGGGGCAGGCAGAGGGGAATTGGGTTCAAAATAGAAAAACTATAAAAGCAGTGAACATCACAGACTAATAAGAAATCTGTCCTATATATTCAGAGCTTCTTCCCTTATTCCAAATTTCAAGAGAAGCCACAGCCGATCCCAAGCAACATGAAATACAAATGACCACTTGCATGTTTTACATATGAAAAGAAGGGCTGGGTTCAGGCTATTCTTTCCCTAGCAGCTGCCGGGTTTGTGCATGTACTGTCTACATGTACACACAGAAACGCGCACACACACTCAGGGCGGTAATTTAATCTGCAGGTTTGTGAATGCTGCTTTTGTTCTAGTGCATGAGCTTGTTGTTGAAACTTGGTTTTCCTCTTATTTCACCGGAAGGGGATTGAATACCTCGCTCTCCTCTGTACTGAAAGAAGATTGTCTTCTGTATGTGAAGGATAAAAATGTGTCATTCTACATGCAGAATATGTGTGTGTGTGTGTGTGTGTGTGTGTGTGTGTGTGTGTGTGTGTGTGTGTGTGTGTGTGTGTTTTGGGCAGCATTCTCATCTGAGTTTGACATGACTTAGTGTGTGTCCTCTCCCTCAGCGGTGTGTTGGTTGCATTGCCAGAACGGAGGTGTGTGTCAGCGGCCCAACACTTGCGCCTGCCCCGAGGGCTGGATGGGACGACTCTGTGAGGAGCGTAAGTATTTAATCATCAAAGATGATTTAGTGACACAATCGTATCATGATCCTTAGTGCTTTACAATTCAGACAAACTCACTAACACGCGAACCCGCTTGCTAAGCAGGTTTCAGCGGACAAAGGTGCACAAAGAGAGCCAGGGATAAAGGATGAAAGGTTGCTTTCAGCTGAGACATTGACAGAGTTGTTGTCATTGATTGTTTGTACCTTAACAAAACACACTCAGATAGGTATGTCTCTTGCACACAAGTTAATGGAACAATAATCACCAAAAATCAAAACACAGGATTGGAAACTGCTCTCACGTTGATTGAAAAGCCTTTAAATCCAGTGATTAACACAGTTAAGCAACTGAGGAAGAGTCCTGCTGACTTTAATGATCCTCTGACTTTTCGTCAAGGGCCGTCAGCAGGCCAAAGTTTGCAGATATCCTGTGAAATATCTACTTGGTAGCTTAGCACAGAATTTGCTTTAGACATTCATGGTTCCTGAAAAGGATGAAGTCTACTGACTTTGGTGATCTTCAGACTTTTCATCAAGTCAATTTAATGTGCTGTTTCTGACCAACACCTGCCAAACTAATGGCATTCCATCCTCAGCTTTACTTTGCGTTTAGTGCTAATTAGCTCATGTTAGCATGCTAACACGCTAAACTAGACAGTGAACATGGTAAACATTAAACCTGCCTAGGAATGTTAGCATTGTCATTGGGAGCATGTCAGATGGCTGATTTAGCTCAAAGCACCGCTGTGCTTAAAAGAAATAGCCAATAGTAAAAATACACTTTAAGTAACACTTGAGCTAAATTCCAGCATGGCTGAAGATTTATGCAGATTATCATAGTGCTTAAAATAATTAAGTCGGTGAACTAATTAACAGATAATACATCACATTTTTATTTATTTCAATTATCGAGTTAAAATGCTTAACATTCATTGACTCCAGCTTTTTTTGTAAGGATTCTCTGGTTTTCTTTGTTTTATATTATGAAAGTAAATTGAATACCTGAGTTTTTTTTTTTTTTACTAAAGCAATTTGAAGACGTCCCTAATCAATATCTCAAAACAAAGAATAAAGTTATTTCTTTTTAACTTTGCTGTACATTGGCTAAAAACTCAAATATGCTTCTCTCAAGCCAAAGATCTTGAATTTCAAAACAGAATCAAATGTTTGGGATTTCAACAAAGCGAGAGCGGACTGATGGTCTTAAAATAAGATTTCCTGTTCACACTCCTCTCTCGTCTTTAATCGCAGCGATCTGCATCCTGCCGTGCCTGAATGGAGGCCGTTGTGTGGCACCCTACCAGTGCGAGTGTCCCACCGGGTGGACCGGTACTCGCTGTCACAGTGGTGAGTTCATGTGTGAGTCAGTGGTGGTTTTTTTCATGTTTAGGCTGCATGTGGGTAAACCTGCTCACCTACTGTCCCCTTTAATAGGAATGGAGTGCATGCAGAGAGTAACAGATGTCCCTGTCATTATCACCCTGACACCACTGACTCGGGGGGGTTGTGTGACGCCAGTTGTTTTTCCGTTTATGTATTTGATATTTATTAATAATAAGTAACATTTATAAATATGTGAATTACAATTGTTAGTAAATAATAATGTAGTAACGTAATGTATGACTTTTAAATCTCTAATTTTGAAACGTTGCTATTACTACCTGCTATTATTTGCCTATTTTATTTGATTAATTTAGCTTGTCTAGTGTTTTACTCTTTTGTACCTTTCAACTAACTAATTGGCTCAATGACAGTGTTAATGAGGGTTTATGATAATGGCTGGCACCAAGGAGAAAGAATGAGTGAGCACTTAACCATCTGTCTGCCATGACGGTAGAGTGCAAACACACTGTGCAGTAGATCAGTCAGCCCTCCTTTAAAGGGTAGTTCCACCAGAACACTGCAGCTGCATTTTTCTCCGGCATTGACATTGTCTCGTCGCTCTCATTGCCGAAAGAATGCAGTAATAGAACAGGACTCGGCTACCTTATCATAAAAGCAGACAGGCAGCATATTTCCTTCTTTCTAGAATCATTTTTGCGACTTGCTCATGAGTAAAAACCTGTGGTTACAGGGATGAGGATTCTGTTGTGTTTTAATGAATGTGTGTGTGTGTGTGTGTGTGTGTGTGTGTGTGTGTGTGCGCGCCATGTCCACAGCTGTGTGTTCATCACCTTGTCTGAATGGAGGCAGATGCATCAGGCCGAACAGATGTCACTGCAGTTCAGGCTGGAGCGGACACGACTGCTCCAGGTGATAAGAGACAGACAAACAAAAACCAAAAAGTTCCTTTGTTTTTCAAATGTTTAAATAAACAGATGGTATCCTAAAACCCAAACATAATTGTTATAATGAATCATCACAGTGAAATACTTTAATAACTTGACTAAATTATTTCACATCAGTGTATATAAAAGAAATTTGGCTTATCAACGTGTATGTATAATATGTATTGTGTAAAAAATCTGACTTATTTTGCCTTACTGTGATGTTGTGACTGTATATCATACACACTAATGTCTTTGGTGAAAGTAAAGTAAGTAAGTAACTTACTCAGTAAGTCATTTAGTTCATGTGCAAATGAAATGGCCAGTGAAGGATAGTTGATGACACTTGATAATAAGGCTAACTTGAAAACACATATTTGGAACACACACATGTATTGGGAAATCTAAATCCTACTGGCTCCATTTAAACATTTAGCATTTTTTTGTTGTAGGTTCACCCTGCTCTTCTCTTTTGTACACTGTCCAAATTGCAGGTTGAATGGAAACTAAACAAATAAGCTTTACGAGAAGTTTCATATGAGTCATCAACTAGGAGCGTCTTCGTCAGCGGTTTTATTACAAAGGATGAATTTATGAGCTGGAAAACCTTTGTCAGAAATATTCCAGTTATTAGATGAGCCTTGCGTGTTTGATCAGGATCAGCCCCAAGTATTTTGTATTGGTCTTCACTGGTTTCCGCCTAAACGTTTTATCTGATTAACCATACATACACAAATACCACTGTACCACAGCAGCGGTAGAGACGGTTACAGGAATAAACTGGCACCTGTTTCAATAGGCATATTTACCTGTCTCAATTACTTATGTGGAAACGTTTGCTGTGTAAAACACTGTTACAGTTTACACCCTTTGTGGAATTAGGTTTAGCTGGAATAAGCTGTTGTCCTTGTTTTGAGAAACTTGAATACTGCACCATCTTACTCCTAAAGAAGCCAAGATACTGCAGTTTGTACAATACAAACTTCACCTGTCATGTGCAGGTGTGTCCTCAACTCAAGTTCCATAAAGTTCAGTTAGTGTAATACAAGATATGATGATAATGTGTAATGAAGCTATACATTACATGCCAAAATGGGAATGAAACGCTGACCCGTAAATGCAAAGGATAAGCAGCATTACTGTCAATCTTGTCTTCCGTTACTGGTGATCAAATGGAGATACCAAATCCTGCAGTTTATAAATTCAGGAGTGTTCAGGCTGCTCAGTAGCTGGCTGGATGTCAAAGACACACATACAATCAGAAACCTGGATAATGGCTGAATCATGGATACAGGGAAATGATACACCAGGTTTCCCTATGTTCCGTGTGACCTTCCTATGACGAACATGACCAAATCTAGGGCAAGACAAACTTGGATACTAGTGTGCATGTTGCATGGTCTCTGTAGGTTGTCAAAAAGGCATTCTGGGAAATCTTAACTTGAATCAACACTGACAGTGGATTTTTCCATCAGTTGTGAGCAGGGCCACAAGGAATCTGCAGATGCAGAATGCTGCGGATTTCAAAAATAAAAATAAAACTAGAATGTTAACACATCTCCAGCCCAAGCTGAATCCGGAGACTGTAAAAAAAAACAAATCCACAGATTCTGTTTGGTTCTGGTTATGTCATCTTAACCAGAAACAAGCATCATTCTGAGAATGAAAGGGTGATATAGAGGTGATGGGTAGCAACATTCACTTTTAAGAGTAATAAAATGACGAGGAAAAGAGACTTATGAATCTGTAGCACAAATATGACCCTTCAGTAATAGTCACATTTTTCATGGGTTCTTACACTTAGCCTCAATGTACAGTAACAGTGTATTTTCTGATTTAGTCAACTTTTTTCAGACCAAGCCTGAATTTTATACTTGTCGACTGACTGTTTCTTCTTCCTTCTCTTTGCAGGAAAAGGAAATCGGGATACTATCACTTCTAAAAAGCTTCCACTCTGCTCCATGTGAATCGTCTTATGAAGGGAATTCTTGTTTATTTAACTGTTACACTTGTAAACCATTCATTCTCATCTCTCTGCAAAGGCAAAGCAAGAACCATTTTGTAAAATAAAGCTGTATTTTTTCATATAATGACTCAACAGTATTAAACATATGCTGCTATATACTTGTATGATGTGTAAAAACTATTGATGTGATTGTCCAATGTATATGTGTAAACTATTCTCACATTTTTATTAAAGCATAAATGCCATTAAATGCCCTTTAAAACAGAAATCTGATTTGCTCTTACAGCAACGGGTTGTGTATCAAAGTTTAATTTTTTCGAATGGGAATCAGACACGTACAAAGTTCCTAATTCACCTTTTATTAAATCCACCTTGAACACGGCAAAGAAAGTGAGTCAGGAGCAAAGCCAATCTCATATAAAAACAGAATTAAAAGTGTTCCTCCGGTTTCATCGGGTTTTAATCAAATTTCAGTTAAGACAGTAAATACATACACCAAACTGACAGGACTAGAGCGAGTCACCAATTTGTGTCGTCTGTGTGGAATAGAAGACCTGATGGGTATTGTACATGACATGAAACTGGAATTTCTCAGGCATGGACAAAAGGACAACAGTGACTACTGTGGTTTATACAATGAGGGTGTGTGTGTGTGGATTGGTC
This sequence comes from Gymnocephalus cernua, assembly GCA_023631565.1. Classification (NCBI taxonomy): domain Eukaryota; kingdom Metazoa; phylum Chordata; class Actinopteri; order Perciformes; family Percidae; genus Gymnocephalus; species Gymnocephalus cernua. The sequence goes on from CM042445.1 coordinate 18,556,974, forward strand.
GGTGGGACTTTATGTTCTCAAAGCTTGTATTTTCTGAATCAGTGTATTTTCATTAGCACCAGAGAACTCGTCCACCTGAAAGACAGTACAGACAGGAGGGTTAAAGACAGCTTTAAGTTTAAAAGAAATATCACAAGGATACCGTATTCAGATACAATGATTGATTTAAAATGTAAAAACTTAAAATTCATTCAGATTAAGAATTCTAATTCTTGTGTCAATGTTTGTACACCAGCTCTGTACCATTCGTGAATTATGTTTGTACGTAAAGATTTTTTTTTGGAGTAAACAAATGCAACAAATTCTCTTAAAAGTCTCGTACAACAAGCCCTTTAACAAATCTGTCCGTCTGACTGGTTCTCGCATGAGGCTTATTTTCAGCCTCAGCAGTAAAGCGCTGATGAACTGATTAACCGACAGACAAAGTTAGCGACTAGCTTGGGAAGAAAGTTGAGCATTTAGTAGCCAGAGAGCCATATTTCTTTTAGGAGCTGATCGAGACCAATTCTGAGCTAAAAGAGTCAATGTTTCACTCCAATTCACCAGGTGGCCAGAAACATGACCGAGTGAATGGATATGTTGCTCGGTATCTGCTGGATGTGTAAATGGGAAACTGTTTGCTAACACATTACAACTTTATTAAGAAAAAAAAAAAAAAAAAAAAGTAAAAAACTGTATATTTTCCTTTTTACCTTTTCTCCATTCTTGAAAAACATGAACGTTGGCATGCAGTTAATCTTGCAGTGTGCACTCACATCCTAAAAAGAGCAAAAAGGAACAACAGTTAGATAGACGGAGCTGCGCCCCGATGGAGGACTGTTTGAGCTAACATGCAAGGCTGTAGATGATGTGAATGGGCCAAACCGACCAGGAGCTGTAAGGTCAAGACGTATTGTCTTCTTTAAGGAGAATAAACATATTGTGAATACAGGGATATTAAAATAGATAGTGAACACACTCAAGCCAGAAATTGTTTAGTCTCAACTGTGAAATGCTGCTGGCCTGGACGTGTTTAGATAGTAGACAGCAAACAGGAAACTATTGTGAGTCATTAGGTGAACAGGACACCTGAGCCTCTCCCTCCATCTTCACTGCCTTGTGTGTTTCACAAACTATCAGCCTCAACTATTGCTCTTCTGTACCAACCTACAGCACAAGTAAACATCTGTTTAACCATACACAAGTACCACAGCAAACTTTTGCTGTGTAAAACTGGAAACATTAATTTGACTTAAGGTCTGTAACACAATACAACACATGCAACTTTAAACAGTCCAAGGTATCTCTAACTGAACTCAACAACTTTGGAATATGGACAGGAATACTGTGGGAGGGGGAAAAAAAAAAATCAAAGAGGCTATCAAAAGATAAGATAAGAGACTATTAATCCCACACCGGGGAAATTCCTGTGCTGCAGCAGCTCAAAAGAAAAACCAGGCTCATGTTAACAGCTTCACAGATCAGATATTACCAGGAGTTTAGCAAACACCTTATTTTTGCTTTATTTGCATTTTCATGTCCCCGATTTAAACAAGGAAGCCATTATCAAGCAATATTTTGTTCATACGTTTCCATCTTTTAGCACTGAGACAGAAACACACTGGTCACATGAGCCAGCTGTGGTTCCACGTGGCCTGGTGAAATGGATTTCATGAATAGTCCACATTGCTTTGAGTATTAATGACATGGTGAGGCCCTACAAAACCAGAAGGACCATTACCACACCCACACACACCTTTACAATTGCCAACTGTTACAGATGTGGTTAACGTAATGATATTTTGGACTTCTAAAATGCTTTATGAACCAGGAACCGTGTTTACGAGTTGATGGCTATATGAAGCCACTTTACGTGTGCTGTTGTGTTGGTAATCTCTGTACCAGCAGCAGTTGTAGTATAACTATTGGTGCTTCAGGTTTACATCTAAATAGAAATAAAAAACACTTACCTCAGCCTCATCCACGTCCACCTTCAAGAAAATCACATTCTTGTTCTCAGATTTTGTTGACTGTTCCTGCAAGAGAAGAAGAAGAAAATTTAGGAGAGTCGATGAGTGAGCATATGACCGTGAGAAAAGGATATATTAATGTATTTCTGTTCCCGATTAAAAAAAAATAAAAAAATAATAAAAAGAGTCTAGGAGCATTGTCTACAAATCTGAAATCTTGGTTCTATTATTATTATTTTTTTAAGTTAAAGTTATGCACAGCCATCACATTTCCAGGTAAGCAGCATTTCCTACTTAAGGTTGCAACAGCTTTACAAACGGTTGTCTGAGCAACAAGAAATGCTGCCCTTAAGAGACGCCTGTCCCTCAGGGCGGTGCTCCCTCCAACAACTCAGACTAGAAACATTTGTTTCACAAAAGGCTGCATCTACTGTGTGTCTAAATATCCCCAAGTCGTTTCCACAGATTTATGAAAGTGACCAACACTGTCTCGAAAACATTGTGTTGGTTAAAAATGATTTGAGTTAAGAAAGTATAAGTGAAATCAACAGTTTTCTCTCCCTTAACAGAAATGTATTTGAGTATGAAAAAACAAAAACAACCTCTAATGTGATCTTACTTTCGTTTTCCTTTTTCTAACCATTTAAAAAAAAAATATATATATATATATATATATATATATATATATATATATATATATATATATATATATATATATATATATATATATATATATATATATATATATATATATATATATATATATATATATATATATATATATATATAGTTAATCATTCACTTACATCAAATTTTGGGCCAATCTGTTTACAGGGGCCACACCAGGTGGCTGTGAAGTCCACCACTACCAGCTTGTCTCCAGCTTCCGCCAGGATGGCTTTAAACTCGGCCTACAGAAAATTAAAACAGTTAATAACAAGGCAGTGCAGGATCCAAAATGACCATTTCCCTTATGAAACCACGATATCAGATCATTACAACGACTATCCGTAGAAGTTATTATACTTCTGTGTTTAGCTACACAAATATGTATACAGTTACCTAAACCACACCTTATCCCCAACCCTAACCACAGACGGGGGCGCTACGCGACACCGGCAATAACAAGCTTTGAAATAACAAAGTAGCCTAACGTTACATTCAAGTCCCCACCCGAGCAGCCAGAAGACACCCAGCTACAAGTTGCTAACGTACAGCTCTACTACTGGCCAACATTCCAGCCTCATTCATAACGTCACGTTGAGATTATGCAACATTGTTCCCATAAGGAAGCGTCAAAGCATCCGGTCCAAGTTCTCTTAATACATCCGTGGGTCCAACAAACTTCTCCACCGCACCCGACTTGTCTCCAAGGGTCAGGGGGGGTTTTCCCCATAGTCATAGACTGTATAAAAATAGTTTCTATAATCTGGTACAGAACGGGCTTTTTTTTTGGTGTGGGGGCACATACTAAACGGGAGGGGGGGGGGGGGTCTGTGGGTCCTCCCCCAGGAAATTTTGAGCGTCAAACATTTCATCACCACCTCCTCCTATAAAGTGTACGTTAGCCCACAGCCGCTTTTCTGCAGCCTATCTAGCTAGCTAACGTTACGTGGAGATGCCGCAGTTAAACAGCCCAGAGAGCAGGACAGCTTGCTTGACTCTGGACGGGTAAACTGATATATATTAGCGGGCGGCTGTGGATGTGAGGGGAGGGCTTGACTGCTGGAAGTCAAAGACGTGTTGGCGCTGACTAAAACCTCTTTGGGGCGCCAAAAATTCCGCTGTGCAGGAAAAACCCTACAAGATGGCAAAGTCCACATGGTGGCGGCGGCCCGTTATCAACCCAACGTAATTCACGCAGTCAACGAAATCGGTGCCTATAGCTTTACTCTTAATATATTAGCTATGTCGTCAGAGGGGTTTATTTATCCAGCTGTCCGTCAACAAAATCCTAGAAAATAAAACTATAGAGAATGGGTGAAGGGAGCGGGTCCGGTCGGAAGCTAGCTAAATCTACTAACGTGTTACAATGGCGACTTCCAACAACGGTAAACGACCAAAGCTGGAAAAACAAAACACAACTTACCAAGTTTTCCACTACGCGAACCATGATAGTTGTTAAAGTGACCGTTCCTCGAGGTGAACAACGAGCAGCTAAGTTTGTGAATCCCTTTTTTTCAGAAGGCACTCCGCGTTTTTATCGCAGCTGCCTGCGTCAAGCTACTCAACCGCAGTCCACACCTCAGCGGAAGTCAGTGTGCTTTAAAAATAAAAGTTGTTGTCATTGTTACACGGCGTTTCAGCGATGGGTTTGTGCTGTGGCTGTGAAATGTCATTTAACTGCATATTTATGTGTTATACATTTGATAAATAATATATTATTTGTTTTTGATTCTATATGATGCATTGCATAGTTTTCTCTAAGAACGATGTTTATTTTGAAGGTTGTCAGCGACGTAATATTTTCATTTTTACGTTACTTTACGCCCCAAATGATTTTGACCCTGTTGGGTGTTGCCATTTTTTATTATCCATCAGCCCAACTATGGTGCTTGAATATAATAATGTTCCGTTTTGTCACCCTGTCCATTAGTGCTTCTGCATGTTTTGTAATCGTTTTGATGAACAGTCAATATAGAGATAAAGCTGATTTAATCTGTTAACATCTATACTGTAGTCTATTTTTGTTAGTTAGTATGTTAGTATTTTAATTACCTTAATTAATTGTATTATGTATATTAGTTATTGTATATTTTATTAGCTATATCCTATAAGTAATAGTATTGCAATAATTGCAGGGAAAGAGGTTAATAGTAATTCAAGTCACAATGACTTGACAAATTCTTGTTTTACCGTAAACGACTGAGTCTGCGCAGCTCAATTCCAGTGTAGTAATCCCGTACGTGATCTACCGGCCTTACGTCATCCCCCTCCTCCTCCTCCTCCTCCTCCATTCTTTTAACTTTCACATTTATTTTGTGTAACTATTTCCAAAGTGGTCGAAACTAGTATTAACAATTCGGTTATTTCAAACAAGCTGGGATTTGCATTTGATGTTGCCTCTACACCAACTACATTTATAAAACAGAACCTAATATTTTGATATTTTTAGATTTCCAGACACTAGATTTTAAGGATTTCATCTTCAAAGTAAAATCTTGCCCACTTTGGTATAGACGCATATACATTTGCATACCTGCCTGGGTCATCAAACTGAGCTAAATGCGTGCTGTGCCCCCCAGTCAATCCCTCAACCAGTAGTGAGATTTGTCACTTGGCATACAGTGTAGCTTTTAATGTGCTTGATGTATGCTCACAAAAAAGCTCAGACATTAGACCAGCAATATTTTGTCCCTTTGAGATTTTTTTTTTTTTAACTCCCTGTATTTTTTGGTGGACATCAAACAATTTTCCAGCGTCACAATTACATTATTTTGATCATTTGAGCATTAAACTCTGCCCCAGTGCGTCATTACTGGTAAGTGTAATTTTGGGATTGGGCTATAGGGGCCTGGGTCAGTATAAGGCATAAAAAAAAAATCATACTCCTGGAGGTATGTCAACTCCACATTTCTACACCAAAGTGGGTAAACCTTGTGTTATTCTACTGGACTAACAGCATCCTATGTAACTATGGAGCTGGGGCTCTCATCCCCACCACAACCGTGTGAAATTCAAATTAGTGTCTAAAAATAAATTTAATGGTCGTTCTTGATCAAATAAAAAGCTGCATTTGCAGTAGAAGGCTAACTGTGTCTGCTCTATTATCTAGACTTCACTCATTTTAGAATTGAAAAGAGAACACATCTTAAATAGCTTTCTTTCCTGTTCTCAGGCCTTAAATGCAGGACATGCATGCATTAATACTATATAGATACCCACAGTCTGCCATATAAAGCCCAACACGTGAAACATGTTCACAGAAAATTTGAAGATTTTCTTTATTAATTATTTGTATTACTTATACAAAAGCTCTCGTTAATGATGTTACAGTGAGTAACGTATGAATGTACAGTATCAGCAGATCTACACATCTCATTCAGGTACTTGCTGGCATATTAGACCGACAATCTTGTGTCGACCTCAGAGTAAAACGCTCTTCTCGTGCCTTGCCGATTTTCCACAGTAGTCTGATATCTCCCAAATTATGTTCTGTATAATCAATTGTCTGGATGGTTAAAAGCTAATTAGTAAAAAAAAATTCAGCAAGTGCAACTAGTTTGCTACCCTGTAGTGGCACGTGAGGAATAAATGCTAACATTTGTGCTTCCAAACCAGAGTGTTTAAAGTAACTTGTCCATCTGTTTTATTTGACCTTTTATTCGTTAAATGCATTACCAAAAAAACGTGCCTTACCATGAATGAAAATCCAAACCTAGCAGATGGTGCAGTTTCATAAAACCATCTAAATAAAAGATAGTTTCAGACTTAACTCTAAGAATGAATTCTGAACTAATGCTAAATATGATGAATCACATTTTTTATCTGTTAATATGGAGAGAAAAAAAAAAGGTTGCTAACTGTCTATTGCTCAGTCCTTCACGTATGAATTCTGTAATAATGTGTCGGGTATTAATAATAATAATAATAATAATAATAATAATAATAATAATAATAATAATTCTTCTTCTCCATTGATCTCGTTTTCCACATCAAACTGCGACAACAGCCTTGCCGACATTTTCTCCCCGCAGTATCCCCATAAAAGCAGCTGGCATCTTTTCAAAGCCTTTTGTGATGTGCTCCCGACACTGCAGTTTGCCCTGCAGATGCAGAATGAATAAATCACAAACATGACACAGAAGCAGACACATGGGCAACCCTACTAATTGAGATTAAATATCTACTAAAGACACACAGACGCAAACAAATCTGATTTGGATCCAGCATCATGATACATTGTTTTCAGTCACTAACCTCTTTCAGCCATCCCATCAGCCTCTTAAGGGACTCGGGGTTCTTGTGCTCCCACCTGCTCTGCAAGAAGCCCTCCATCTTAAGCTGCTTGAAGATCATGGTCAGGTGGGGGTATGGGCCTAAGAGAGATGGTTGAAGAAAACAAAACTTTCAGTGGTAGGACAAGGAAACAAAGTCTGTACATCTGCAATCTACAGTTTGTACGTTTCATCCAACATTTCAGTAACACAATGTCGCCCTCTAGTGAAAAAGACGCAAAATCACCTGAACACGTGAAGTTGTATGCAAAGTAATATTGATATAGAAAATAAAAGTAGGAAAGTACACACCTGTTTGGGGTGTGGTGTCATTATATGTGGAAATAGCTCCACACACAGCTATTCTTCCAAAGTTCTTCATTTGCTGTATCACAACGCTTGAAGAAGGGCCTCCCACCTCGAATGAAGAAGTGACAGTTAAACCAGTAAAAAGAATAGCAATAATTAAAGTTTTAAACATTTAGCCGACGGTGTTAAATTAAGCTGGAAAACCCAGTCATCCACATTAGCCAAACAGAGAAATGAGAGCATAAATACAAAGTGCTCAAGGACACTTTACGGACTTGGAGCTAAACCACCATTGCTTACATTTTCAAAGAAACAGTCATATCCTTCTGGAGAAGCCTTCTTCAGTGCCTCCTCCAGGGAACCAACAGTCTTGTAGTTGAAGGCCTCATCGAAGCCCAGTTCCTTGAGGAAAGCCACCTTGGCATCAGACCCTGCTGAACCCACCACTTTACAGCCCTTGATCTTTGCAATCTGGCCCACCACGGAGCCCACTGCCCCGGCTGCAGCATTCACCAGCAGGGTCTCACCCTTCTGGAGTCCCAAGACTTCTTCTATCCCGTACAGAGCGGTCAGTCTGGAGAGAGCACCAAAGAGTATTATTCCACTAATTACAAAAACCTGAAACTGTGAGGGTCTGTTTTCCATTTAGTTCCACAGAGCAGCCTCTTTGACCTTCATTATGTAAACTCTTTATAAATGCTTCCATACCAAAGTAATCAGTGCTTATAAGATGACTTCCAACTCCCCAGTAGGACAAAACATCTGGAGCCTTAACAGTTTATTTTCAGACAAAACTCAGCTGTTCTGCTGAGGGTCTTTAAAATAGCTAAGAAACAACTCTCTCCCTTTTACTGGCCTCAAACACAAGCAGGGAAATGGCAATACCTTTTCCAGATAAGTCTTATCTAACACTTACTCAGGGAGGATAAGGTATTCTTTTTCTGCATAGTAGCTCACACATGGGAGTAGCCCAAGCTTACCTTCTACTTTTAGCTACCAAGCAGAGTTTCATATCCCACTGCTATTTACATAAAGCTGACTTCCTTTAGATTTCCAATATGCTTTTATGTCTTGCATCTTTAACTTATATATTTGAATATGTAAATCAGAATTAATTTGTACTGATGATTCAGCTCAGGCAGCTTCATGTCCATCATGTTGTTGGAAAAACAAGTCACAGTAAATTGTCTTAGAGGAAAAGGATTGCATTTCTACTTTTGAAAGCCTGGGTTGCCACATCACTCACCTAAAGGATTATTAGGAACACCATACTAATACTGTGTTTGACCCTATCCTATCAATATGGGCCAACATTTCTAAAGAACGCTTCCAGCACCTTGTTGAATCAAATGACACAAAAAAATGAAGGCAGTTCTGAAGGCACCACCACCAGCCTGCACTGTGGTAACAAGGCATGACGGATCCATGTTCTCATTCTGTTAAACGCCAAATTCTGACCCTACCATCAGAATGTCTCAACAGAAATCAAGACTCATCAGACCAGGCAACATTTTTACAGTCTTCAATTGTCCAATTTTGGTGAGCTCGTGCAAATTGTAGCCTCATTTTCCCCATTTTTAGTGGAGATGAGTGGTACCCGGTGGGGTCTTCTGCCGGTGTAGCCCATCCGCCTCAAGGTTGTGCGTGATGTGGCTTCACAAATGCTTTAATACATACCTCAGTTGTAACGAGTGGTTATTTGAGTCAAAGTTGATCCATCAGCTGGAATCAGTCGGACCATTCTCCTCTGACCTCTAGCATCAACAAGGCATTATTGCCCCCCAGGACTGCAGCATACTGGATGTTTTTCCCTTTTTTAGACCATTCTTTGTAAACCCTAGAAATGGTTGTGTGTGAAAATCCCAGTAACTGAGCAGATTGTGAAATACTCAGACCAGCCTGTCTGGCACCAACAACCATGCCACGCTCAAAGTTGCTTAGATCACCTTTCTTTCCCATTCTGACACTCAGTTTGGAGTTCAGGAGATTGTCTAGACCTGGACGACACCCCTAAATGCATTGAAGCAGCCGCCATGTGATTGTTGATTAGATAATTGCATTAACGAGAAATTTAACAGGTGTTCCTAATAATCCTTTAGGTGAGTGTATAACTCCTCTGCATTCTATTTCTACCTATAAAGGCAACCTCTGTCTTACCCTGGCATGCCGATGCCACCCAGAGCCAGGGACAACGAGACGTCTTGCGGCCAGTCAGACATGACTGGAATGAGGTCTGTCCCATCACAGACTGTGTGGGTTCTCCAGCCACAACGACCAACAACATGGCTTCCCACAGGAAATGCTGGGTTATTACTTTGAATCACTCTACAGAAAAACAAAATGACACAAAAGCAGAAGAAAGAAGTCCTCCGTCAATGAATAGGTCTCACCTGTTCCAACTTCAGTCCATGACATCACTGAGCTCATTTAAAGTTGCTAACTAAACACCAGATTAAATTTAAAATGAAAAAAGTACCTAAAAAAAAAAATTACAACTCTTTAGTTTTTTTGATATTTAAGTGTGTTGTGATGTCAAAACCATGTGGTAGATGAGTTTTATGCACTTTGCTTCACAACAGTGTAAAGATAATACATAACATGTGTTTAAAACAGATTATTTTGAGGTTCTTTGGAAAGTTTGGTCACGGAGTAATTTCCGATGCATGTTTATCATAAAAAGCATTCCCACTGAAACTGAGCGTCTGAACACTTAGCCAAGAACATTTCAATTGTGCATTTTTGCTTTTCAGTCACTGTGAATCAAAGGGTTCAGTAATTAATAGCAGGTGCAGGACAAGTTCTGTTTCAGTAAACATTGGGGCATGCACGGTACATACACGGATTAAAGACATTCCTGTGTGTGTGTGTGTGTGTGTGTGTGTGTGTGTGTGTGTGTGTGTGTGTGTGTGTGTGTGTGTTTGTGTTCTTTACTTGGCCACTTGAGTTCCAATCATCACATCACCTTCATTCATGCGAACCCTACTGAATGGCCTGGAGAGACAAACAGTGAACTGTATTACATTGTATATGCATTTTTGGATTAATGCAGGATTTGTGATTGTTGTTTTAACAACAATTATAATTTAGAAGGTTTTTTTTTTCCAGATGCCGGGCCTGCTCTCCCCTCACCTCATGTATGGGTCGACACTGAGAAACACTGCTTCCAAAAGCACCTCTGAAACAAAAAGAGACATCAGTGCAAAACAAGTGTGCACTTGAACAGATGTTTTCCTCTTCTGTATGTGACTCAATCAAGTAAATATTGACTCATTTAAAAGTGCTTGGGGAATATTGTTTGAAAAAAGAAGAAGACAAAGAGTGTGCACTACTTTTCCATCTTAAGTAGAGAGAATAAAAGAGACAAAAATCATCTTACCCCCATCTTTGGGTGCAGAAAGCTCCTCCACCTTAAGCTCAAAGTTGCTGTCCTTCGGGAAGCCATCAAAGTGCTTGGTAAGGATCCACGTCCTGGCTTGGACCATGATTATTTGTTTGGGGCAGCTGTGAGAGATAAAGTATCAGTTGTTTGAAATGAAACTGACAGTAACATTTGGTGCAGTGATCTCATTCCCGGCGCTGTGCAAAACAAGACATGATAGATGTACTACCCAGTTACTAATAAGTGAATTCAAGTAAAAGCTATAATAATTCTTTAAAAGCCTACTTGAATCATGATGAGAAAAACCGAAACTTCATAAAGACAATTAAACTCATAGTTATGTGACACTTAACTTGTGGATATACTGTGGGTCAAATTACTTAATCAAATCTTTTTTTTCTGCTTATTTAAGGAGCACAAGTAACATTATATTGGTAATAAGTCTTACATTGATGGCTAACGTTACACCTTAGATTGCAGTATCCTATCCTGGCTGTGTACACAGAAGTTGTAATAGTTGCATGTGCATTGTTAAGGTAGGCTACGTCCAAAATCGGCTATGCAAAACAGCAATTGGAGAGGAATTTATTCACCTTCACCAAATATTCTTTAATAATAACGTGCACTTACAACTCAAGCACATCGATGAGTTGACATTAGCTTGGAATGATTTCTTTCCGGGAAAGATTTTGCTCTTAACACGGTTTGAAGAAGACGGCAGTGAGTACATGTGTAACTTTAACGTTAGTATGTGACTGATAGTATAGCGTTAACGTTACATATAACAACCAGTAAGATAACATCAGTTATTAACGTTAGTTCGAAAAAGCAAACAGCATTAATTTACAAGCTCATAAGTGAGAAGTGAAATCCCAGTCTGCTTTATGTTTACTAATGCCCCCTCTCCTATATATGCAGGTAATCTAGCTAGTTCGTTTGAGTATGCTATATTACATACAGCTCTAGCAACGTTGTCCATATCACCTACCAATTGTCGTTCTCCACAAAGAAATGCCAAAAGTCGTGAACTCACTGAGGACAGGAGCATGCAGCAGCGGTGGGTTGTCGAACAGTTGGGAGGAGAGAAGGCAGGAACCAGACTTTTATCGGCTTCAATCCTTAAATTTAGTTATTGGTTGAAGCGGTAAACGCTGCCTCCAACGTATGACGTAGAACGTCACGTCGTTCCTGCGTGTCGACGTGCCGTCAGTTTGGATGTTTGGCGCGCGGGATAATTGGCTAGGACGGGATGCTAATCAAACGGAGTTCCTGAATTCTAAGTAAGTTAATGGAGTGATACTTGTTTTATACATTTTACTTTTGTCTGTCAGATAATATACGAAATGCATTGCTTTCGACATAACTGCTTGTTGAAGTGGTATGGTAGTTAGCAGGCTAGCTATAACGTTAACTACTTTCAAGCTATTTTGCTGGCTAGTGAGTGTAACGTTACCGCAAGCCAAATTGTTAGTAAATTAGCTAAGCTAGCTAACCTTATCATACGAGGGGGCATCTTACGTTTACCAGATGACAGAAGCGAATATTTGCCTCGTTTCTGCCTAAGCACATCTCAGTTATAGTTAATATATCAGCATTCAAGGTATTTGCTAAAACACCGACAACTATTTTACGTTAATGTTAGAATGTAACGTTAGCTACGTTATAGATACGTTTTTCTTAGCAAGCGACTGCAGTAACTTAACGTTAGCTTGTGAGAAAGAGTCAGAGGCGTTTGTAAAATAGCTAGCTAGCTAGTACGTTACTTTAACGTTATTTGTGATAAAGAAGAACTTAGCTAACGTCAACGTGGAGTTGAAACTTGAAAGAAGAAAGATAATATAATGTTATAGGCTATACGGTATATGAATTATACGGTTATAAACTTATACAATATAACGTTACTTATCTTAACGTTAACTAATTATTATTGTTACAATTAACAGTTGTCAATACACAGTAAAATGTGCCAAAAGCTGGGTGAGCCTCGCCCTGTTTATCCAGCATAACTGTTAACTTGAAAGCTCACATTCAAATTGGAAGACCAATTTGATCATGTTTGATAGCTGGCATTAAGAAAGTACAACCTACATCACAGCTTTTCTTGAATGGTTTCCTGTCATAGATATATATAGTTTCCTGTAATGGTTTGTATACTACTTCCTGTAGTGTTTTGTGGCATAATCCATGGAGAAAGGAGTCACTGTTGAGCTGTCCTGACAATAATTTTTGGACTACATCAGTGAAATTCAACAACCCTGCATATCTGCAAATCTTACCTTGATGAAGGTTATAATGTTCTTATTTTGTTGAAGCTGTTTTGGAGAGGTGTTGATTCAACTCTGGTCAATTTAGAGGCTGTTTTTGTGGTGATGTTGAATTGCATGTGTTATATTGCATATACTGACTTAGTGGTGTTTTCTAATGTTTAGTCTACCCTTACTGATATAAATGGGGTGGACAATATATTAGAAACACAAAGCAATTTAGCAGCACCAAACTACTACTTCCAAAATTACCAGAAAACTCTCTCTTATCTTAAGAGATCATGATGAATATGCTTTGCATTATATACTCTCACTCTCTTTGTATTGGTCTTCACCTAATCCTCCACAATCCACATTGTACTGACTGACTACCACAATAACAAGGGGGGCACAGAGTGCTGAACCACCATGTTAGACGGTAGCCAGTTTGTCGATGCCGTGGGCCGTCTAGGTTATCCTGGTGCATCATCATTGAAGGCCTCCGACTTCGACTGGCTGTTTGACTGTGCCCCAGAGAACCTTCACTTCTTGCGCTTTGTCTGTCGGACCCTTAACCAGAGCAATGTTCTCACTAAGGAGGAGGCACATGCTTTTCAGGAGCTGCGTAAGTCCGGCAAACCATTTCTGGATGAAGCAGCCTTGAGCGAGCTCCTTAAAACCATTGGACCTTCAGATGGGAGCAGTGCAAACAGCTTAGGGCCCTCTTCTTCATCTTCATCCTCTGTGTTTGCATCTGAGGGGAATGTGGCCATAGAAGACTTGGAGGCAGAGCTCCAGGCACTGCGTAAAGAGAAAGAGCTGAAGCAACATCGGTTTAACAGGTTGCATGTTGTGGCCACCTCTCGTGCAGATGTTGATCTACGGCTTAGTGAAGAGCAGGAGAGCGCTGCATGTAAGCTAAAGGAGGCCAGTGCTTCCATTAGAGCTGAGAATGCTGACACCAACGCTCTATTCCAAAACCTAACGGACGAGGTGAGAAAGCTTGCTTTGTACCTCCCAGTTCAGCCAGAGGCCAAGCAAAAAGGAAAAGGAGAACCTGTGGCCCCATCAAACCCTTCTATCTCCAAAAGCCCCATTGTCCTCCTTTCTCAGCTGCCCTTGGATCCCTACCTGCACCAGGAGGAGCTCAACACTAAAACACTAGCTGCCTTTACTCAGAAGCATTTCTTCCAGGGCATCTCTGACATTGTTGAGACGTCTTGCTCTGAGCGCTTCCAGGTCCTTGACCTCAGTTCTTGTGAAGATGGAGAGGATGAAGAGAACAAGCACCAGGGGAGAGAGAGGGAGGCGCAAATGGTGGAGCACAGGAGGACAGAGATGGCCAGACTTCAGTGGTCTTATATTGTGGCCCAGCACCAACTGATGCAGGCCATGGCAGAGGAGAAGAGTATCAAGGCTGGACTGGACTGGCTTTCTGAAAAGACCTCTCATACCAAGGTAAATCAGACATATTGCATGTTTTATTATTTCATGCAAACTGTATCACAGTTTTCAGTGTTTTCAGTTACTGTTTATGCTTCCTTTCTCAAGCTCTCCTTCATATCTATCTCTTCACTCTACCAGAGCATATCCATGTCCTCCTCACTGCATGTCCGTGAGGTTGTCTCCAGGAAGGAGTTGCAGGCAGTGGAGGCTGAGCTGGAGGCTCTTCTCCATGGACCAGTACCTGCTGCCCTCAGAGAGTCAGCCAGGTTGCTTAACGTGCCAGTAGTGAGGGGAGACCTGGCTTTGCAAGTAGCCAGGCAGGACTACTACACCTCCAGACAGAATCAGGTTAGTTGGTGATATCACCCATTTCACCCTCAGTTTTTCGGCAGGGATCAGGTTTAGCCATCAATCAGCTTTGCTTAAGCTACTTAGTATTCAAATGTCTTGCTCTAAAACATTTTAATGAGATACAAGGTGCTTGGAAACATAATACTGTTGTACTTGTGTCATCTTGTTTAAAAGTGACTTTTTTACTAATTAGATCTAGCAAATTAAGAATTAATGACTAATACAAGTCATAGTTGGATCCCTGTGTCAAACATCAGCCTTATGCATTGTAGAATGAAATAAATCCAACAGCCATAGTAAAATGAAATGTACATTTTCCCTCCTAGGTACGAGACTACCTACTCCGCCAGAAGGCTTCCTTTGAGCTGGTACTCCTGGGTCAGGAGATGGAGTTGAGGAGGTGGAGGACTTGTCTTAAGCAGCTGGAAGAAGTAAATAGCAGACTGGTAAAAGAAGGTGAAACAGCAACCCTTAGAATTGAGTCCCTGGCACACCCTGACCTGGCCATCAACCCCAGGCCCAACCCTATCATCAGCTGCAAAGATGCAGCCTTCAGCAGGTAAGAAGACTCAAGCTGTAGTATGTGCTGTAGACCTGTTTCAGAGCTAAAACCGTTAAGATACCTCCTCTTTCCTCAGGCTGCTCCAGATCCTTAACCATGATTCAGGCCATGGTCGATCAGAGCCTTTCCGGACATATGAAGCATTGGACCACGCTGCTCGTGACCTTGCAGGCAACCTTCAGGTGACCCGAGATGCTCTAGCTGGTGCTGGCCGTGAGCAGTACTACACAGCTGCTCGTCTTCATGGCGACTGTGAGGCGCTCCACAGGGCAATGTACACAGAGCTCCAGCAGCTGGTCTTAGGGCCGCAGGTACGTCCAACGGCCATCACTGACCAGGAGCTGCTCTGCCCTAATGCACAGGTGGGTTTGTTTCCTTTTCTTTTCTGCACAGTCATCTTGGTCAACTATACAGAGTGCATTTCAGAAGCAATCCTTAATGTGAGTCAGTTGAGTTTTGAATTACTAGTCGTCACTATTGGTGAGGGAAGCTGGTAGCACAATAGGTTTTTTCTTTTGCACCGTTTTCTCATATATCACAATGTCAAGTACTTTAATAAAAAGACACGGGTACAAAAGCATGACTAATGGCTGTCAGGAGGAACTGCTTTGCTGCATGACACAAGCTTTAGTATTAGGAACAGTGTTGTATTGTACTTTTACATTGCCACATGATGTCTGTTATTTGAGATGTTAACAACATATTTGCAAGTAAGTTAATTAATTACCTTGATAAATTACCTTATTTGCATAACTATTTATGTTTTATTGATTAATATGTGTGTTCACTTACCCTGTTGCTTTTATTTAAAAGTTAATTTCTCATTGCTCTTCCTTTGTCTGTACAGGAGCTGACGGTGAAGCTTGTGGGAGCAGAGTCTCAGCTGCAGAGTTTGCAGCATGTAATGCAAGAAATCATGGGTGAAGTTAAAGCCAAGCGTTCTCAGCTGGAACGCAATGCCCTCCTCAGACGAGAGAGGGAGTTGTACATCTACTTCCACTTGGATGCCCGGCTGCTGCAGAAAGTAGTGGAAGATCTGGAGGGCAAAATGGCTGCGAAGAGAGGGCAGCAGTAAAGCCTGCCACAATGAATAAGGAGTGCCAGCTCAACCTCAGTGTGCAGTTTCTGTGCTAAGGGAGTCAACTGGTGTTATAAAGCGTGAAGATGTCTTAGAAGTACACTATGCTTTCAGTGGACAAATCCCTGCTCTGGTACAATGTGTACCAGTGTGAACCTACTCCAAATCTGCACCTTCACTTGGTTTATGCAAGAGATGGGGTTCAATTCTTTGATTCTTTATCTTTGGGACAACACTCAACTTGGGAAAAAGTTTGATTGCATATGGAGCAGCGCTGCCTATATGATGATTGGGATTAATTTGAGTGTGTTTATTTTAAACAGTTTTATATAAACTAATTAGGTTATTTAGTGTCTTGTGATGTTCTAACTGTCCTTGTTTTCTTTTTGTCATCAGATGAATAAAGGAAAATGTTCTGTTTTATGGAGGTTTAGTTGTGAATTTTTACTCTCCCCTTTGTTCTGTTTAGACCATTGGAAGTTGAAGAGTCAGATATCCCCAGGTAGAGCGAAAGAGTAGCAGACATTCTAACAGGGAGGAGATGGAGCAGTCTAGCAGCAGGTTGTACTCAGGGCCTCTGTCCCAGGCAGCACAGAAGATCCTGGTTGTTCTGCGGGCCCAGAGTGGACATGCAGCCAGACGCAACCACAGCTACTCCTACGATCGCAGGCAAAGTCAGTCAGAGCACAAGCATAGAATATCTTAAATATGCAGTATATTATGACAAGGGAAGCCACAAGTGAACTGGTTTCTTGATTGATGTAGATACACTTTCTGTTTCCCAGTTTTAGCCTCTTTGATGAATATTTTCTCCTCAAATTTTGTTTTGCATTGTTGAAACCTGTAGAAAATGGTATTGTAGCTCAGTAACATTTTGAATGATTGTAAAATATTTCAGCAATGTCTTGCTCTAGAATACTGTATGTAGATGTTATGGAGTTCAGTAATACAACAAAAAAACCTGTGCTGGAGCATACCTATTTTATAAATCACAATGACATACAGTATTGCTTGACAAAACCCACATTTTCTTTAATTATCAAGCTTGGTTTCAACAGCATTAAATCCTGTGTTTGTGACTTCTCATTGTGGGCGCGTACTGTATGTATATAGTGTGAAACAAGGAGACAGGATCTAATTGACAGGTCAGACTGGTTTCTGTAGTTTTGCTGCTTAATTAGGCATTATATAAACTACTTAATACTTAATATATTTAGTTCCCAGAGAGTTTGTTTTCTCCTTTTGTTGTGTGTGTGTGTGTGTAGTAGAGGAGCGGTATAATGGCATCCAGAGGGAGCCGTGGGCTCAGAGCAGCTGGAGCTTGAGTCAGCAAGAGAACAAAGAGAGAGACGCAGACCGGTACGTCGGATGAAGTAAAAGCTAAGCGCACATGCACTTATGTTTAGTTAGAATATCCATTTTATTAATATCTTATTTCTACTGTATTATTGTTATTTTTTATTATTAACCTGAACAGATTGGTGCAGAAGCCTCTTGGCCAACACAATGGCACAGTAATTGACAGCCGTTTAGTGCAGTATATTGGTATAAACAAGGGAAAAAAGGACATCACACTGGATTGATAAATCATTGTATGGGTTGGACTGTTCTCTAATAGACAAATGTTTATTACTGTTATATGAGACCTGATTTTATATGTTGATGCAGTAATATATTCTAATCTTTAATGTAGTTAATGCAACTGTAAAACAAAAAGTAAAAAAATTTCCTGTTATGGTCCAGGCCCCAGGTGCCCTCCTTTTCCACTTCTTACAATGACGCTTCCAACCAGTGGCAGAGCTCTCAGACCTCAGCCCGCTATCAGTACTCACAGACACCAGACTGCTCCCTGTCATCCCAGGCCTCCTCCTGCTGGGATTCCTCACGTCAAAGGCAGACGTCTCAGACTGAAGCCTATTATCGGTGCTCACAGGTTTATTCCCACAGAAAGCACTCCGAACCCCCTGCTTGCCAGTCCAGTCAGGCTCTGTCATTCACTCAGCATGAGGAAACAGCAGCATCTCTCTCCAATGGAGACAGATACTCCCTGTCCCTCCAAATACCAAAGAGACTTTATGAACATCAAGCTACACCATGGAGAAGGTTAGTAGCGAGGACAATGTGTTTAGTATTTTATTTGTTGTTAATGCTTGAGAGTATTTCATATATTCCGAAGTTTTCAGGGGTTAAGAGAATATTTTGTCGCTTTGACATTTTCCCTTTAAAGTACATACTTTGGGTAACACAAATGAAAGCAGTCTGAAGTTTAGCATGTATTTATGATCTGTTGCTCGTTTAGTGAGTGAAAAGCATGCATTATACAGTAAATTCAGCATACTCTGTCTTCTGCTTTCATAGCTCCACTGAAGAAATCAGGCCACCTTTCATCCACAATCTTTCTCCAGACAAGAAAGATCATGATACGGCTTTGTTCCCCCCAACCAATTACCCTAATACCCATGAAGCTGAGCCTGCTTTGGCTTGTCAACAAGTTTCTTCCTGCCTTAAAATAAGTGAAGAGACAGATAATGACACATCAGGTGCACAGAAAGAAAACAGAAATGCAGAGAGCTGGCATATCCCCAGAAAGAAGCCAGATCACACTGTAGGTTCGGATAGCCAAGCAAAGTGGAAGCTACCTCTATCCAACCTCACTAAAGAGGTCATCAGTGGAGAAGAAGATGGGGGCATACTATATCACCAGTCAGAGGATGGGGTTCAGGAAATAGTGGATTCAGAAAATATGCGGGCAGGTACAGCACAAATGCCAGACCGAGGACATGAAATGCAGGATGGAGTAACGTGTCAAGAGACAAGACATTGGGATGCACCCTTGCCAAATGAGAAAGGTTCAGCCATTGAAATGCAAGGATTTCTATTCTTGGGAACCAATGAGAACACTAGTTTAGAGAGAAATTTGGTATTTACAAGTAAAATGGACAAAAGCTTCCATTGTTATTCTGAGGATGCAAAGTATGGGCAGAAAGAACATAATGGCTTTGATTATATAGTTAATAGACATGAGAACAAAGTTGAACATTCACCTAGCATTGAGGATAAAGAGATGTCAGTGGGATGTCTTCCGGGCACTCCAAAAAAGATCTTGGTATCTTCAGAAAGGGGAGATCACAAGTGGGGCCACTGCCATGCTGAAAGCCCTCAGGATGTGAGTCAGACTGTGACTGAAACAGCAGAGAAGGACAACACAGAAAACCCACTGGTGCAGTGTGAGGCCACCAAATTATTCCTGGGTGACACCACTGCTGATAACCTGGAGAGAACCACAGAGGAAGGAATAGAAGTAATGGAGGTCGGTTTGGAAGTGCAGAGAGAGAGCAGTGCAGGCATTTATTCAAGCACTGAAGATAAAATTGAGACAGAGCCGCACCATTGTTCTGATGTCCAAATAAGAGAAAGCCAGTGTGAGACAGATTATAGAGGGGTCAATGAGTTACCTGGAGAAGACATTGAGCCAAGAGAAAGGGGGGAAGACAGAAATGAATATGTGATGCCACCTGTGGACAGCGAGAATGGGAGTACATCTACAGGTAGGTGCATGATTGGTGATGCTGTTTTATCTTAGTTTCTATAAAGTGATTCTTATAAATGTATCTCGAGTATTTATATTCCATTTGTCTGGGTCACCGTCATTAGTTTCCAAGTTGTTATAAAATGTAATACTATTGTGCCAGAGAGTAGTTGATGGGGCTGAGATGGTAGAAATGAGTCTATTTTTAGAATATTTCAGAAAATAGTAAAAACAAAAAAGTACAACAAAAGTATAATGAATGTCACATTTTTACCACTGTGATGAATTTGTGACTAAGATGAATTTGTGACTAATGTGTAGTTCAACTAATTAACACTAGAGTGTGCTAGAATACTTTTCTATGTAAGAGCAAAACACTGCAGGAGTAATGCTCTCCAATACAAACTAGTCACACTAAGAACCCACTAAGCCATTGGATCTCTTTAAACACCCCAAGGAGTATTATTGCTACCTATTTAAAGGGGAGAGAAACTCAAAGAATGAAAAATGCTAATTGTCGAAGTTGAAATATTAGGGCTGCATAATTTCCTAGAGGAGCAGATTAATTAATGGAACCAGAAAACATACTACAGCATTAAAGTATATAAAGCTACACTTAAAATCAAGTGCTACAATTCTCGGTTCAGTTCTCTGACTCAAATTAAAATTGTGGGGACTATTTTTGGTACCGGTTGCAAGCCTAGACAAAACGGTACTGGGGGTGTATTTGAAGTTTTGTCAGACTTTTGCCAGTGGCTTTCAGCCATCTTTCTTTCATCGGAGTGGCGATGACAGAGCAGTGCTGAGGACACTCAGCACTGACAAGAGATGTTGTGTGCCAGCTTACATTACAGCCGCAGGAAGGTGGCTTGAGCCTCAGCTGCTGAGACAATGCTGAGTCAACTCACACGCGCATGCACATCTACAAACACACACTCAACAACACACGCAAACAAGTGTCGTAACAAACATGTCAGTTTGATCTTAGCCAAGATATATAGTGTTGACCTTGTCCTGTCACACACTGCTGAGGTCTCATGCGCCCATAGATGCTTAGTCAAACCCATACTTACATAACAGAGTGCGGCGATTGATTTGTCTGAAAAGTGATGATCTGATAGAAATGCTCTTACCTCCTCTCCTCTAGAGGACTCGGGTAGAGAAAGTTGTTCCAC
This sequence comes from Gymnocephalus cernua, assembly GCA_023631565.1. Lineage (NCBI taxonomy): Eukaryota > Metazoa > Chordata > Actinopteri > Perciformes > Percidae > Gymnocephalus > Gymnocephalus cernua. The sequence goes on from CM042445.1 coordinate 18,577,932, forward strand.
GCCACCATTGTCCCAGAAGTGCAGGGCAAAAAGGTTGGAGTTCAGAGCTCCCTGTCTCCTTGGGAACCACCAGCACCATGGCAATGTACAAGTGAGTCTCCATAGAGCAAGTCTGTAATATTACCAATACTGTATTACATGACAGCTACAGTTTTACATAAAGCAAGGTTGCCTTAGATACATAAATGGATGGACATCAGTAGACCTGTCGCGATAGTCAATAAATCAATTAATCGCACGATAAAAAAAAAATGAGCTCGATAATTAGCGTGCGTGCGTGTGTGTGTGTGTGTGTCGGCCCATCCCCGCAAAGCTTCGACCTGCAGCCAGCAGAAGAAAGTGGCTGCACCTTCGCCAAAATGAAGACTGAAAAACACTATTTTGGTACAAACATTTACTCGCCATCGCACAAACACTGGAGGAATGCTGCAAACATTTGACAGCCAGTACGAGTTGCCTGGGAGAACATACGTGTCACAATCGGCAATTCCACAATTGTACAAGAGCGTGAAAGACGACGTACTAAAGGAGATCAAAGACATATTGTGGATATTTAAAATGTCTTCCATTTGCTGTGTTAAATATTCTTTAGAAATAAAAGTGTATTGATCTTTGAAAAGGTGTACCTGCATTATTATGCCATTATCATTATATTAGATAAAAAAATATTATCGTTTATCGCAATCATTTCTGGGACAATTTATCGTCCAGCAAAATTTGTTATTGTGACAGGCCTAGACATGAGGCGAAGATCTTGAGTGAAATTCAAAGTTTTATAGTTTTGTCACCTTCGCGTAGACACTTTAATTGTGGAAAAAAGTTTCCCTCACTTGCTAAGAGTTGTTTAATGGTCTTTTTATTCCAAAATACTTTTTTCCCTGTTGTCATCTGTCTCCCACGCTGTAATCCCTGTAAGCAGAGACAACACACCAAAAAGTCCTGAAATTTAAATAGCTGCTTTCAAAGGGATTAGGCTTCTATTTCCTCGATGCACATAGAAACCAATCTAGCTTATGTGAAACGGGGTGCTGTCGGCAGTATTGCAGCAAGCTGACAAGTGATAGCTCCCCAATGGGTCGTAAAGCCAAAAAAAAAAATAACCTGACAAAGTAGGCACCGTTATATATTGGCAGAAAAGGAGAGAGCAGCAAAGAGGAAGGTGGAGAGATGGAAGGATGATGTGGAACAGTGATAAAGAAGGATGCAGTGAGATAACTGAAGGGGAGGAAAGTGGGAGAGGCTGAAAGATGGAAGAGAACAAGAGAGTTAGAAAGAGGTCTTCACTGTATTGCTACAATAAGCAGGAAACACCAATCCATTCTCTCTTTCTCTCCCCTCATTCACTCTCTCACACTCTCCTCCACCCAGTACTGGGCTTTGGGCCATGGCCAGCCTCGGTTTTCTATCTATATCCTATAGCACAGCACCCTTGGGGTGTTCATGACTTTGTCAGCAGGAAAAAAGGGTTGTGTTTACAGAGAAATGAGGAAGACTCTCCTCTGGGAGCTGAATCACAGGAATTCCTACATGCCGAGGCCCACTGCAGTGCTGACACACAGAATTGTGTGCATTCATAAACTCACACATTGTCTTCAAAAATCCTTAGAATACCTAACTTCACATCTCTTACCTAGATTTCAAATAACACGTGCACACGCTCAGGTCTTTTGCATAAATAGCGATGGGAGTTAAGGGTATGAATAATGGAGATGTTTTTAAGATGCTGGAAAGGTTACAGGGGGGTGAGGGTGTACTTTTGGGAGGTGGGACTCAAATTTCTGTACTTTTGTTTCTCACCTTTTTTCTCATCCTCCCACTTCTCCACTGGGCTCAATGGGATCATAACATTTCTGTTTTGTGTCAATACCGTATCTTACATTTTGGTAATTGAAATGCTTTTTCAATCAGATCAAGCCATATTTATTATTTATTTCAATCTCCATCACTTGCACCCATCCATCACAGGACTTAACATACAGTATGATACTCACTGTGTGACTATTATTTATTACAGTACATACAAATACAGTAGATATACTTCATACATTCATATATATGTCCTACACATGTAATCTGTCATATTAGTTCATTGAACCCTTTCAAATCTAATTGTATAAAGTAAAATATTCATTGTCATCCAGCCAAAACAAGCTTTTTTTCCCCTCTTCATGAAAAATAAATAAGTGCGTTCGAGTGTGAGTGACACTACTTCAGGCAGACAGTGTCTTGACTGTCTGTGTTTTTGTCTGGGACACAGCTCTTACGTCTGATTGGGAGCAGCAGTCCTCTTTTTACATCCTTCCCTTTTCTTTTTCCTGCTTGCTCTGCTTCCCATTTTGTTTAATTTGTCTTGCTTACCCACCTGCTCACCTATTTACTTTCTCAGCTTTCATTTTCTTTCACATGTTTTGTATTATCTAATGAGATCTAAACATGAATAAATAGATAGGGCATGCATTGTTCTCTGTGATAATTATGTGCAACTAGAGCATTTGATGTGATTCTGCTGACTTCTAAACAGATTTGCTGTTATGTATTGATTTTCTATGGAACAAAACTAACACAGACAGTGAGAACAATTGTGTTTCTAAGTCTTCTGTCTTCTGATGTTGCAAAATAATTGCTTCTAAATCTATTCTTGCCTCTCCTGTTCTCTCCTTTTCCGTTGTCCCTGTCTGACTGCACACTGTTCACCTGGTGTATAGACTGCTAATGGAAATGTCAGAGGGATCAGCTCAACCGAGATACTGGCGTCAACATGCAGTTTTGCTACTGGACAAAACTCCTCAGCACAAGACTTGATCTCAACTACCACAAAACCGAGCAAAAAACTGGGAAACAGCCACCTACCTACATCCGAAACTCATTCATGTCATCCTCCCCTGATCCCTTCCTTCCCCTTAAAGAGGAAGCTTGAAGTACTTAAACGACAATATGCTGACCCTCCTCCTAAAATCTACCTAACCAGACGTCCTCCCAAATGGGAGCCTCCTTATTCCTCTCAAGAAAAGGCAGGGGAACAAGGGGTAAATGAGCTGAAGAGAGCCAAGCTTGGGACCTCTATCCCTGAACTTCCAGCTGTAACCCCAAAACCACAGACTGAAGTCAGTCCTTTACATAAAACAGGAAAAGTGTTAGGGGTACATAAAGACCCATATGGCCCAAAGCAAACTCGACAAATCCGGCAGAGCATGGTGGAAGGAAGGTGCCCTGAATCAGCTAGGAATACTTCCAAACAGACCCCATCTTCTGTGACCTGCAAACCACTCAAGCGGGCCAAATGTGGGCTTGACCAGGGAATAAATGTGCCAAAGTTATCCCACGAGGAGGCTAATGATAATGAGCCCCAGAACCCATCCAAAGCTGGCTGTCTGACTGCAGCCCTGACGTCTGATCCTAGAGTAAAGGATTCTGGTAAAATGAACCCAGACGAGAAGATGCAAATGCTTGAGAAGGTGGGAAAGACCAAGGCACTGGTGCTAACCTTGGTGTACCGAGATGGAACAACTCAGTTAGACCTAGAACAGGTAAGCAGAGCTGGTCAATTTTTTTTCGGCTGATAAAATTCAGAGACTTGACATCATGATTTGCTAAGTTAAATTGAACAATTTTAAGGGACCGTTTCAGTTTTCCTTTGCATCTGTAAAGGAAAACAGACTCTAGCTTTGTCTTGTGCCAAGTAGCTGTCCCAGTTGTTATAAGATGAGTGTAACCATTTACTCCTTGTGGCTTAACCGCTTCATTAACTGTTAACTCCCTCTTTGATCCTTGATAAAGAAGCTCACTCAAGAAGTGTGTGGCCTCCTCATACTGATGAAGAACAATCTTGACCGTAGCACACCGGAGGACACGCTCGGGCCAAATGACAGTCTGGTCTACTTAAAACTAGAGCACACACCTGCATGGGCCCAGCAACACAAACACCAGAGCCAGGAGCTCTTTACTAGGTATGTGCCACAGTTTGCGTGTGCGCGTGTGTGTGTGTGTGTGTGTGTGTGTGTGTGTGTGTGTGTGTGTGTGTGTGTGTGTGTGTGTGTGTGTGTGTGTGTGTGTGTGTGTGTGTGTGTGTGTAGAGTGAGAGTAAATATGATGATGTGTGAATTTGAAGTGTACGTTTAGAGTACGTCCATTTTTGCTTTTGCATCCATCAAAAAAGTGTCATACTTAGTTTTAAAACAGGAGTACATAGGTGTGTGTGTGTGTGTGTGTGTGTGTTCCATAGAGATATATTGCTGAAGGTGCTATCAAGATCCCAACTGGTGGTGTGCTATAAAGCCAAGGATTTGCTTCGTACAGCTCTGCAGTTTTACAGACGAGACCTCAGCTGGAAACAAGGCAATCCTAACCCTACCCACATACATGCATAAATGCACAAACACACATAGAAACACATCCAGTTCCAATTGTTTACTCCTACTTCAAAACACTACTTTCATCACCCTCATCATTTATCAAGGACTTAAGTCACGTCCTTTGCTGAAGTGATTCTCCACCCAAAATGTATCAAACACTCAGGCTTGAAAGATGGTTGTTAAAAGTTTGCAGTTTCTTCTCAATATTTTGTTATTCCATTGTTGTCAACATAATCAGCCAAAACATCCCGGGCACAAACAATTTGTGTGAAAATACAACAATCAAAAACACAATACAGTGGAATGTTTATAGTTTCATTGTTCACAAACAACAGCAGCTGTAGAAAGCTTGAATTGCGTTGATTACAATGATTTCAGTAATGACACATTTTCACAGAAGAAAAGGAACAGCACAGACACTCATCAAACCACTCCTGCATCAGATATTTTTAATGAGTCACAATACAAATGTGTACACATTTATTTATTGATGTGCTGTAATCTCCAAAATGTGGTGTCTCATCAGTATGCAGTACAGCATATTGAATACTGCTCAATATCATCCTCTCTCTCCAGTGGCAGGCTGTCATATCCAGGACCCACAGGTGTCAGGGTGGCTTCTGGATCCTACGAATCCCTCCTCCTGCTACCTGGACCTTCTCAATAAACACAGCAAAAGACCCCATACAACACCTTCCCTGGGTACCAAGAAGGTTAGTTAAGATGTGAATGTATGGATCCAAGTAGGAAAATTCACTGTAAAGGCGTCAGGGTGACCTACAGAACAAATCCTTGGAGCTGGTAGGGGTTTCAGTGTTTTGAAGGACAGCATGATTAATACTAAGACACTCTAGTGGTCATATGTTGAGGGACACAAGTCAACATTTCACCCCACCAATAGACAATGGCTGGAATTGGAGAGGATAGAGAGGCATCAAACCATTAAATGTTGCTTTTAATAATATATACAGATTTGTGCTGAGATGTCCTTTTACTACTCGCCACTGTGTAATGACTCACTGAACGTATTATCACCAAAAGCCAGAAGACAGTATCACTGGTACCAGGTTATTTTTAAATGTGTTTATTCTGATTATCCTTCTTACCTTGAAGGAATATTTAATTCCATATAGACCCACCTATAGATTGAGACACACTGAATATCCCTTCTTCACCGTGCCAAACATCTACAAAGCGAGTGGTAGACGTACCTTTAAATTTAAAGCCCCTTTAGACTGGAATAGCCTGGGTCCCTTAGATCTGTCACTTCTGTGCACTCCTTCAAAACATTGCTCTTTACTTACTTGCATGCAAACTGTTGCTGTAAATGTTTTCCTCATGTATGACTTGGCTTTTGTTTTATATACCCAAATATTTGGGATACTTTTTGTCCTTTCCTTTTATTTATGTGTATACATGCGAGAATGGATGTAGGTGTGCGTGTGTATATTATGTATGTATATATGTACGCATATGTGTATGTATGGGCTAAATGACACAGATTTGTTTTCAATAAGGAATCGGTGGGGTGGGCGAGGCGGGATGAGGGAGAGCTTTAGCGAGTGGGAATGTACATGTGCTGTATTGTCTTTTGTCTTATGTCTCGAGGACCCCCTCAAAAACTAGATGATTCATCGCAAGGGGCTATCCTCCTAACAATAAATTTCAAATCAAAGACAGTTCATACTCCATTTAAGCACTCATTGCCTAGTACCTGGACAGCCTATTATTCCCTGAACACAAGAAGTAAATCACATCATCTTTTAGAAAGCAAGCTGAGTATGTTCCTCCCCACCTACTCTTTTTTTCTCTGTTTGTCTCACTCAGGTTTCTCAGGTCATCTCAGGTCTCTATTCACTCTACTGTCTTAACATGAAGCTATGCTTTAAACTACAGGTTAGTTGTTGTGCGCGCACACACACACACACACACACACACACACACACACACACACCTGTACATACCGTATAGACACACAACACATCACCTGACTGACTTTTTGTGTGTCTAGAGCCAGGGGCTGTGGGAGCTGTATTCAGACATGGAGCTCAACATGATCTCTGTTTTGGCAGGTGACAACAGTTTTTCTATAAACCTTTTCGTTTTTGTTTTTTTTCACCCTTATGCAGTGCATTTTTCTTGAAGAAATAACCCTGAATAACAAAATAAAGTGCAAATTGTAACACATTTGTGTTAGGCTGCATTAGAAGCATGCAGTATTGGCTGTTTTTTTTGTTCAGACTTGGAGGTTTTGTTTAGGCTGTGACTAAGAGACAATATTACATTACTAAACATATTGTCAATGCCCTAATTCAATCAATTCAATCAATAGAGCTGCATACATATTGTTTTACACGGCACGTTCTTTTCAAATTAACCTTTTAAATACGGTTTCTTATTAACCCTCTCTTAGTAGTAACCAGAATTACTGTATCAGGTCCTGTGGAGCAGTAAATACTTGTGTTGTTTCAGCTATGGAGAGTCATCATATCCATGTGGACAAAGAAGCTCTTAAGAGAACTTCAGACCTGTTGGGGGTAAGGCAGAAAGTCAACAACCTTTGTGGTACATTGAATACCATAACATTATTAATGAATAGAGCAAAACAGTTTGTCCAAAATACACTTACTGTATCTCTCATGGCCAGGAGTCATCAACATTTGCCGCATGGCTGATGTTAATGTCCCACCAGACATTCTGCCTAGTCTGTTTAAAGATAGACAGGCAAATTGTAAGTAATTAAATTCACCTCTGTTTTACTGCCTTTTTTTAAGTAAAATACTGCAGCAGCCTCGAGCCCCCTCACTGTAACTGTAGTTTAAAAAAACGTCTAAAAAATACATTAATAACTCCCAGTGGCTTAGGCCTGGTGGGGGGAAACTTAGGCCCGGTGGGCCACCAGGCTTTCAATACACTGGGGGAAACCCTGCATAACCCCCACCTTATAAAACATTACATACATCTGTGGATAAAAGATGTAAATACTCAGAACAGAATAAAGTGACAGTTGCTTTAAAGTAATACGCCACCGTTTGTTCAAATAGGGCTTATCACGGTCTCCTCTAGATGTAGATAGGTGGGCAAACTGGCTTATTGGCTCACTTTTACTCGCGACATGCTAACGGCAACAAAGGATTCCATTCACTACGCTAAGCTAAGCTAATGCCGGCTCCACCGGACTGAGACAATGCATGCATTGAGACAAAAAATGCATTTGCCCACCTATCTACATGTAGAGGAGACCGTGATAAGCCCTATTTTAACAAACGTCGGCGTATTCCTTTAAAATACAGTATTAGTTAGTGCAAGCTTTAGAAAAGTGTTGGTGCAGAATTGGGGAGCCACTTAATAATTGGATGGTTCTGCAGTAAGTGCTGTTGAGGAGGATGTCTTGGCTTTGATGGACCTGAGTCTTTTTCCAGAGGGCAGAGTATTTAAGAGGGGGTTGGCAGTGTGCGTGAAATCCTGTAGTATTTTTAGACCTATGCGCTGAATGCGGGTCTTGTAGATGTCAGAGATGGGGATGTGCTGATGAAACAAACAAGTATAAAAAAGACTTGTTGTTCTCATTCATTTTTATGGTGGTAGGGACTTTTAGATAAAAGTGGGTCAGTGCTTTAGCTAGTATAACAGTATTCTATGTAGAGCTGGGCAATATATCGATATCGTGATATGAGACTAGATATTGTCTTAGATTTTGGATGGTATTAAGGTGAATCCTAAAAGGCATTATGAAATAAATAAGGAAAATGTGTCTGAGTCTTATGTAACAGCTTCCATGTGTTTATATCAAACAAACTTAATGGAGTCACTCCCCTGGAAACTTCATTTTGGTGCTAGCCTTTGTGTAGGTATGATGTTCAGGGTCAGCTCACATTTGTACTGCATCATTCTTAGCTGATTGCATGTAAGACGGCTGCTGAACCACAGTGCGGTAGACAGCTGCTGTATTAATGCAATTGGAAGCCAAACAGTGGGAGGATATGAGAAACAGGAGAGATCTCTGGAAAAAAAAAAAAACTCAAGAGTCTGAGAAGGAAAGAAAAATATAATTTCTCCTTTTCTTCTTCTGGGTAGGATTAGTGATGTGGTGGGTGGACATCCTCTGGAGACCTGTCCTGTTTACAAGCAGATAAAAAACAATTCTGGAGACCATATTTGAGAGTAAATATGGACACACAAAGACAGACATACAGATGTTGTGGACACATGCAAGCTTAGGAATACACGTTCCTATTCAGTTTTCAGGCAGTCAACAGTCAGGCAAACACACTCGCAAACCTAATTACAACTACTTGCAAGTGCCAGCAGGGGTGTTGTGTAGAGAGAGTCTTTTAGTATCTTGCTGGCTGTGTTACTATAAATAGGATGGAGAGTCTATCTTTTTCCTTCAGGAAGCTGTGCTGCAGGAAGGAGCATCACTGTCTGCCCCTGCCAACATACACAAACATACTGATGCACTGAAGTTTTTGCAGACTGCTGCAGAGTGTGTGTGTGTGTGTGTGTGTGTGTGTGTGTGTGTGTGTGTGTGTGTGTGTGTGTGTGTGTGTGTGTGTGTGTGTGTGTGTGTGTGTGTGTGTGTGTGTGTGTGTGTGTGTGTGTGTGTGTGCGTGCGTGCGTGCGTGTGTGCGTGTAAGCGCATGTCCCCACTCTGTCGTGTTGGATTTTTTTTTATTTGAGCTGTCAAGTTCACCTGTCTGAACAACAAGCAGAGGATCCCTCCTGTCTGTCAGCTTGCATCTTACAAACACACTAACATGCTCTTTTGTCTTTTCAGTCTGAATTTATAAAATTCAGTTTGACAAATGTCACTTAATAAACACTCATTTACCATTCTATCTGTGTTTTTCAGACATCACTATTCAGATCAGATAGACATCCTTCTGTAAATAACGATCACGTCAGGTTCAAACTGAAATGTCCACATTTTGATGCAATGATTAATCCTTAATATTACCCTACAATATTAGATTCCTGCCATACCGTGGGTGGATCAGGGTGCAACACTAAGGGGCTAGCATCCAATATAGATAAGGCAGTCTGGAGCCTGCTCTGGGCTAAGACAGAGAGAGTAGTATATATTTTGGTACATGTCTGCCAGCTCCTCCACTTTCTCTCTCTCTTTATATCTGTCTTGTCTCTCCACCCTCCTCTCCTTCATTGCTCTTTCTGCCTTTGTTGCTTCTCCCGCCTCTGCCCATCATCTTGTCTAGTTCTTTCTGTAACAGTCTCACTCCTCTGACTGATGTATGCTTGTTTCAAATGCCATTTTCTATCAAGGTCCAGCCACAGCACTCCCTCCTGTTGCCTAGTTTTCATCTATTCCTGCCATAGTTTTCTCATTTTCTCAAATGTTTCCTCTCATTCTTATCCCACCTAAAGTATTTGTAAAGTATTTGCATCACACTTCAACTTCTTTGAACCCTTTTATTTTCTGCTTTCTGTCTGTGGTCTCATTTTGTCACTCCACCTCACCCTCTCCCCTCCCTTTTGTTTTTCTATACTTGGCCCTGTTTCTCTCTCTCTCCCTCATTTTGTTGTTTGCCTGTTAAGTTGTTAAGCAGTGTTTTCTACTTCAGTCAGACTTGTAATGTGCTATTGGTGTGTGAGTGTCACCCAAAAACTAAAATGTTCATGTTTAAGCTGTATTTTGAATGAGCAGGAATTCTTTTAACTTCTGTCTTTCACACTTAGCTTCTCTGCCATCCTTTTTCATCTTCATATTTTTTTGTCAAGTGCCTCTACCTTTCACTGTCCTCTATCAGTCTCTTTTTCTTTCCCTCCCTTTTTTCCCCATGAGCATTTTTAGTTCCTATCTTTCTTGCCCCTTTTATCCTTCATCACAGCCTCTCTTTTCTCTCTCCCTTTCTTTTGATCATGCTTTCTTTTCCCCTGTCCCTCCTTTTACGAGTTTTCATCCCTACACTTCCTCTCTCTCACTGAGTTTATCATGCTGTCTGTGTTGCCCATCCTGAGAGACAAAGTTCATTCTGTATTTGACTGGATTATCACAGCAGTCATTAAATAAACCCTGTGTGTGTGTGTGTGTGTGTGTGTGTGTGTGTGTGTGTGTGTGTGTGTGTGTGTGTGTGTGTGTGTGTGTGTGTGTGTGTGTGTGTGTGTGTGTGTGTGTGTGTGTGTGTGTGTGTGTGTGTGTGTGTGTGTGTGTGTACATATGGATTTGTTTTTTCCTAATTTGTGTATGTTTGTGAGTGTGTGTGACAGTTTTAGCTAATGCTTTTGGTTGTTAGTTTTTCTGTGTGTGTGTGTGATCCTAATGAGCTTGCTGTGTGACTGATGTGTGCATTAGACAGATTAACAGAGTGATTTGCCTTTGGCCATTGAAAGGAAGGAGAAACTAGACAAGTTCTATCTTACACATATTAACAGTTCTCGCCTCACATAACTTCAGTCACTCCGGCAATAAACTTGTTAAACTTTATCTGATTCCTGGTCTGTGTTCTATGTTTGGGTTCACTTACCAACAACTCTTAATAAATTGAGCTGTAGAAAACAGGGCAATTATTTGTCTTTATTTTTTAAATGAACTACTATGTAACATGTCAAAAATGATCATGTATCGTAGTATTTTGTAATTAAACCCCTTGATGGTCCTTATGGTCCACTAATGTTGCATAACAACACATTGTCAGTTAGTACTAATACTGCAATTAGTATTTGTTGTAAGCTCCTCTGAGTAATATTAGTTCAGTAACTAAAGGATGTTTACTGTCTGACCATTAAATAGTAAGTAAGTAAGCCTTAAACAAACCTTGAAAAATATTTGCAAATACTATGCGACCCAAGTCTTACCTTGATCTTCTCTTCCCTTCCCCCTTTGTCTCTTTCCTTCCTCTTGTTTTGTCTCTGTCTTTCTCTCTCGCTGTCTCTCTCTGTCAGGCTAAGATGAAGCAGTTGGAGCAGGAGGCCCACCGAGCAGCTGGACAAATATTCCTTGTCACCAGCAACACTCAACTACGAACAGTGTGTACCTTAATGTGTACATCTATGTGTTGTATGCATGTGTGTGTATGCTTTTCATCTTTGTATATTGTGCGTGTGTGTGTGGATGCATATACTGGATGTATGCACACTATCTGTATTTTTCTGTGTTATGCGTGTATGTTTCAATGTTATGGATTTGTGGATATTGTGGCTTTACAATGTTTGAAGGTCCTGTTCGAGAAGCTGTGCCTCCATAAGCGCTGTGAGAACAAGAAACTTCCCAAGACTATCAACAAACAGCAGCAGTCAACATCAGAAGCTGCAGTACGGCACACACAGGCACACAGAAATATCGATTTTATCGTTTTAATCTAAGAAAAACTCGCTCAATCTTGAAGTTTCATTATGTGCGCTGACACGTTCATACTGATGAATCCAGAGGCACACACACGTCAGACAGGCACGACATCTTTCTCTCTTCTGTCATTTTTGTTGCAGTTGTTGCAGCTTCAGGACCTGCACCCTCTGCCAAAGATCGTTCTAGAGTACAGACAGGTCAGTCATGTTCTCGGCTGCTTTTTATTCATGTGCCATAATTGTCAAAAACATTGTTTAGCAAAGGGTTTCTTATTAAAGTCTGAAGCAGAAGGGTATTTGGCCACCAAAATCAAATGTTAAGGATGGAGTTAGAGTATGTTATAAACAATCCATTTAGGAGGAATTATGTTTAGCTCTACCTTTTGAGGGCTTACATAAAGTATATGGATATGGAAGTATGAAATAGTAGAGCATCTCAAAGTATAACTGTTAGTTTTCTATTAACTGTCTGCATTGTAACCCCCAGGTTCACAAAATCAAGTCCACTTTTGTTGATGGGATTCTCTCATGCATGATGAGCAAGGTGAGCCTACAGCGGGTTTAAGGCAGTTTCTGTATAAAGAAAAATTGTCCATGTATGTAAACCTAATAATGGTACACACACTCACCAAGTAGAATGTCTTACAAACAAGATCTTTCACAACTGTGTAACCCCCTTTTTGTTCACTCTGAGATAATGATTTTTCTAGACTTCTCTCCTTGATGCTGGAACAACTAAACAAAAAGTAAAAACAAGAGTTGAGAGAATGCTGCAGGTTCTGCCTTATTGCACTAGAACAGTGCTTATATGCTACTAGACAAACACGAGTTGTTCCTCTTCACCTTCAAAGGTGCTGCTAGTGTAAATGTCACAATCATTATTCTGCTGTACTTAGTACTACAATTGAAAACCACAGGGTACTGCTGTAGGCTATTCATATTAGTTTAGCACAGCTACAGCATAGGTACATACTGCAACCTCTAAAGGTGTGATAGCACTACCCCTGCAGCAGAGAGCACTCACGGGCCTGGATGCTCCTGCTGTAGTAACTAATAGTGAAACATCTTCCTGGTCTCTTCAAGCTGTTGGTCCTGTTTACTGCCACTGCTTCACTGAATTGGCAAAGAAAAGATGAAGCTCCGTGTCTGACTGCCCCTCCACATGGGGCTCTGTATGGGAGTAGCAGCTTGTGTTTGTCAATATGTGCTTACTCAACTCTGCCAATGAGTCTGTTTTGCTGTGTCTAAAGTCATTTTGGCTTCTGATGGTGGTGATTCATTTGGTGGTCTTTTGGACAGAGCGGGCAACAATCCCAGCTAGAGAAGGGTGCTGTTGACAAAAACAAATGTGATTTGTTTTTACTCATAACCCAGATATGAAGCATGCGGTGGTATTTAGGTGAATGAGTATTAGTGGTTTTATATCATATTAAATCCAAACTACAGGAAGACAGTATACTGTTTTTCTCAGTATGGTCTCTGAGAAAAACTAAATCTGCAAACTACTGTAAGTGAATATGATGGCCAAGCAGGTTAAAGCTTGCACTGTTAATTTCCTTCAACTAGAAAAAAGCAATAATTAAGGTCTACCATGCCAAATGAATCTAGTCTCATATCACCTATCATATCTCCTTGCTGTTCTTCTAGCAACAGGCAACATACTGATATGTCATTTATGTTGGGGTTACATCACTAAACAGCAGCCCTGAGCACAATATTGCTGCATTTCCTGCTTATTTACCAACTAAACTGGCACTACAGTCTACAAACAGCTTGTTCAAATTGGGCATCAATCAGTCACATGGCATTGTTGATGCTCGTCGGTCCAAAGGCAGAATTGGAGGGAAGATAGCAATGAGCACCACAGCTGTTGTCTTCAAGCTAAGTTGGATAGGAATCGGTTATATAGAAACATTACTGATAGCTGACTCATTGAAACGTGTATATTATGTGATGAAAGTATTTTATTGTGGTTTGCAAAGTTGTTGCCTCTAAAAGTTGATGTCATCAAATGTTGGATTTTATTCAATTTCCCTCTGTTTATTCATATCTGACTCGCTTTGCATCTGTCTTTCTCAACAACACATCAGAACTACGTTTCCTCTACATGGTACCAGACAAGTTCGGTGACAGGGAGAGTCTCAGCCAAGCACCCAGTAAGTATGACCTGACTGCCTTGCCTACACATCTCTCTCTGTCTTCATCTTTTTTTCTTTGATCAGGGTTGTTAAGTGGCTGCTATAGGCTTGAGCTACTCCTGCTTGTTTTTCAGCAGAACAGTCCTCAGTCACCAGAGCTATCCATGGTGCTGAACGGCATGCTGTGTGGAAAGTACGTGCGGTTTGCTGTGCTGCCGGCATGTCATGAACCTGTTCATGTCTGCAATACTCGCATCAAAATCACAATACTGGAAACAGAAGGACCTGAGTGTCTGTGTTGGTTAAAATTAAGCAAGTTAATGACATGTGGGATACATACTAAACTAACTAAACTACAACTAAATGCACTATCAGTGGTAGCATCTTATAATGAGAATATCAAACACATATCTTCTGCTTGTTGGTGTGTAAAATTATAACAAAACAGTAGAAGGCTGTCCTGTTTTGGTGTTTCAGCACTGTATGAAACAGCAGGTCCTTTATATAACCTTCAAAACTCTCAATATGAGCATTCCATGAGCTTTTCTTTTTTCCCTTCTTTTATAATCCCTGTTTGGTTTTTTACGCTTATCTAGCTTTCTCTCTCCATACCTCTCTTTTCAAAGAGATTGTTTGATGATGCTAACACCACAGTTATTACAAAACATACATACAAAATACTAGATCCATTCTCTTACAAATATAGATGTTGAGATTTTAAAGTGTTATGTAACAACAAGCTGCAATTTCTTTGGGATGTCCAGAGGAGGAGAGAGAGAGAGAGAGAGAGAGAGTGTGTGTGTGTGTGTGTGTGTGTGTGTGTGTGTGTGTGTGTGTGTGTGTGTGTGTGTGTGTGTGTGTGTGTGTGTGTGTGTGTGTGTGTGTGTGTGTGTGTGTGTGTGTGTGTGGGGAAGGGGGGAAGGGGGGAAGGGGGGCTTTAGTATTTTGACTGTAGCTGCGCATAGTTTATGGTGTCAATATTAGGTATCTTTAAATGTACAGTGTTTCAGAAAGCTTTTAAAACAACATTTAGACCATCAGAAAATACACAACAATCAATTTTAACCAATATTGCAGCTTTTTGATGGCAGAGACATTGTGGGATTGATCTATTTTACATTCAAATTGAGAATTTGTTTTCATAAAGAATAACTAAAACATGAAATTAATTCCTGAAATTATCACCAAAAAAAGTTTTATTGGCAGAAGTACATGCAGTAATCCATGAAATGCAGACACAACGTGCTGAAGAATACATATATCAAAAAACAGACCTCTCTCTCTCTCTGTCTCTCCCTCTCTCCCTCCCTCTCCTCAGTATGGTGTGGTCGATAGCCCATTTCAACATTACCTAGCTGTCAGGGTCCAGTGGTTCTGTCACTGAGCACTGCTGTGACACACATACGCAACCGTGGAGACATTGAACTTTTCTAATCTCTCTAAGCGATTTGCAGCTGTGTGTGTGTGAGTTACACATTGAATTGATCATACTGTCATGGAGTGATTTATGTCACTGTTGGTCAGCTGCAATTTAACACAGCTCTGCTCTAACACCGTTCTGGGATTTGGTTGAGCTTCCTACTAAGTATGTTGATGCTTGTATCTGGTTGTGTATTTGGTGTGCATCATGCCTATGTTGTGCAATAACTTGTTCCCAATGAAAGTGTTAAAGAACACAAAACTGCAATCAGGAATATAAGCTGATTCAGATTCAAGCTCATTGTTTGATTTGTTATAGCTTTAAAAAAAAAGTGTTTTGTTATAGGGCGTTTAACACTTTAAGCACAAGCTTAAACTTGACTTCCTAAATCAGCATTACTAATCATCAGTTTGGGATCAAACTAGTTTGACAGCACTCCTACATATAGAATGGTTTAAAAAAAAAGCCTAGAAATAATGAATTAAGTGACCCACAGAGCCAGACGTGTGATATATATTTATTTAAATGTTCAGTTTAGTTTGTGACCGAGCATGGAGACAAACTCTGCTGCTTCATTGATTAGATTGAGAAGATCAGAAAGAGCCAGTAGGGAGAATAGTCAACTCCCTCTAGACTTTTTTCTTATTATTCCATGTGTATAACATGTCACTTCACACTGCTTTGAAGGGGGGGAAAGCTGCAATTTATAGTTCTGCGTTAAGGAAAAGTAGGCAGCTGTCCTGCCGCTCACCACTCTGCACACACATACAGTTCATATACACACACATATTCAAATGAGGAGTGCTGCAGAGGGGTTTAGCTTTCATCTGTTGTGAGTTCAATTGAGGTGAAGCCACACTGCAGTAACAAAGGGGTGCCTGGATTAAAGCATGGCAGCCATAAACTGGTGCTGAGTTTAAAGCGCTGCAAGAAGTGAGTCTCTCTGTGGAGGGAAGTGGAGCTTTGCCTCATCTGTTTTTACCTGCTAGAAGCGAAAATATCAACTTCCTCTCAAGTCTATTTTTCCTCCCCGTCTCTACATGATACTTTATTCCTGCCCATCCTTATTCTCTTTTCCTCTCATTAACACCCTTAATAGTGTAGCAGTGAAACCAAAGAGGACAGATAAGATTTAACTTCCTCTCGGCTCATTTCTCTCTCTCTCTCTCTCTCTCTCTCTTCTCGGCCTTCTTCCTGACTGTTTGTGGCACCAAAGCTGAAACAATATTCATATTGCCGGGTCCTTGATGCAGACCTATATCGTCTCTCTCTTTCTCCATGCACTGTTCAGCTTGCGCCTGCATCGTTTATGGTGTTCCAAGATTTATATACATTCATGCCACCCACAAATGCATGAAAGTCACTCACTCCTACAAAAAAACAACATACAGTGTTGTTCTGTCAGTTTTGGGTTTATGTCAAAACATTGTTTCTTTTGTAGTGTCAAAGGGTGAAGTGCAGTGGGTTTGACTCTAAATGGTGACTTCTTCTAGTCTTTTTTTTCTCCATTTCTCTCCATACTACACTGTTTTTTGTGTACCTATGTCATTTTCTATGTCGTATAGAAAAATATTTCATATGGCAATATGTAAGAACACTGCTTTATTGCATTATTGATGTAAAGTTATGTGTGTTTTGTATTATGATTGTGCAGCTGGGTCTGTTACCTTTAGGGCTTGTCAAACTCTGTATGTAGTCATTAAATGTTTTGCATTTGCAGAAAGTCTTCCCAAGGCTGATCTAAGCACTTTACTGAAGTGTGTGCCATGATCTCTGCTGTGTTGAACACACTCTGGTGCATACACACAGGCAGGCATAAACTTATCTTATTTTATTTACCAACGTGGGAGATAGAAAAGGGAGAAATGGCATGATATTGCAAGAATCCAGCTGCCGCCCATACAACGTAAACAGTTAAGTGCAAGAATATAATATTCATGAAAACAATTTGACTGCAGCACATAATTAATCATAGACAGAAGTCTCTTTTTTTCCCCAAGTAATTCATTAATTTTGACAGTAACCTAAATTAAAAATGATGCTGACATTTGGGTAAAATCACAGATTCTTACTGGCTACATTAAATTGCCATTGGCAGGGCTCCTAGAGTCCCATATCTGCTCCAGTACTGTATATCAACCAATCAGCCAGGGCCACTGTTAGATAACTGACCTTTTTTCAACACTGCTATCAGGAGCAATCTTAAGGCCTCTTTACAGTCGCCGTTCCCGACCTGTCGCGCGCCAGTGTGACGTCAAAATAACGTAGATCTCGCTGCCGCGCTTTGACTTTAAGTGCGTGACCAGAGGTCGTGCACCACTCTATTTTTTTCAGTGGCGCACAACAAAGCGGAAACAGGAAGCATGGACGAGTTTGAGGGCAACCGGATGCCAGGACTCTCAGAGTGACTGCAAGTCTCTCTTGTAAACTTACTGGGTTAGGATGATGGTGAATGAAAAGCTTGATCCGACAAAGTAGGTCATTGAATCGTTGTGCAGACATTCTAATGTATTCAAAGTGCTTCTCCTCTTCGCCATTGTTTACCTTTTTCTTCTTTTTATAGTCCGTAGAAATAGCAAAGTCGGCAGCCTTTGCTCAGTTGCGCCACCTCTGTTTAGGAGAAGACTGCAACTAGTGTAGCGACCACCAGTATATTTTACCAGTATAAATAGTTACGGCGCTCCCATGACAGGTCGGGAACGGCGAGTATACCGGACGTCTTAGAGTTCAGAGGGACAGCGACTGATGGCAGGGAGCTGCTTCCACCCTGGGTCTTAGTGCCTTCTAGTTAGTCACCCTACTCCCAACTAATGAATAGGCTGGCTGTGGGTTTTGCAGCCATGTTCTGATTTCTCTCTCTTCATGCTGAGCAGATGGATTTTGGCGGGTGTGTTTGGTTGTGGTTGCAGTGTGAATGGAGATAATTTCCCAGTGTTAAATGTGGGCATACAGACATGCATGTGTGTTTGTATGTGTGCACGTGTTCCATGTCGAGTCAATAAGTTGGTGCAGTGTAATTATATTACCCCATACCAGCACAGTGATTCCGTCGTCCCCATCTGTTTAACATGGCAGTACTCCTCTGAGGCTCTCACCCTGTCTCTCTGTGGGCCAGATTTATGTTTATGACAGCACAGGG
Organism: Gymnocephalus cernua; assembly: GCA_023631565.1. Taxonomy (NCBI): domain Eukaryota; kingdom Metazoa; phylum Chordata; class Actinopteri; order Perciformes; family Percidae; genus Gymnocephalus; species Gymnocephalus cernua. Next base: position 18,596,283 of record CM042445.1, read on the forward strand.
AAATTTGCAGTGTGTCTTTCATTCAATTTGCACTCACAATCTGTGTGTGATTAGAGCCACTGATGTAGCAGTGTGAAAAAAAAGAATTGGCATGCAGACTTATAATGCTAGGTCAGGACAATACTAGCAACTAATACATGGTTCTGTATGCAGACATGCTTAGTAAGTAAGTAAAGTTTATTTATATAGCACATTTCACAGATAAAAATCACAAAGTGCTTCACAATAAAATGTAATACAGTAGCAAATACAAAATACAAGAAAATTAAAAACAAATAGAAAACATAAACAACCATAAAACAAACCCTGCCTAGCTAAAAGCCTGCTTGAAGAGCAGGGAATACCTTTTAGGTGCATTTTGTTTGTGAAAGAGGGAATTTATTTGAGCTCAGTATGGTCTAAACATTCATTATGCCACCCTGCTGCTAAAAGGTAAACAGAGATGGAGAGCTGGTATTATACCCAACAGGAAGCATAGTGATTGAATAATTGAATGCCAAAACTGTTAGACCAGCAGGAGCCACTCATTATGACACATGCATAATCCTACCCTTTCACAATAAATACTTTAAGTCAGGGGTCTCCAACGTTTTTTTAGGCCAGGCACCCCTTAGCTGAAAGAGAGACTGAGTAGGGACCCCTACTACTGTATATATACTGTATCAAATTCAGTTGCATGTTAAACTGGGCAGGATGGATAAACATGAATGGATATCAATATATTATGTATGCATCATGTTTTAATGCTAAACATATATGTGGAAGGCACAGTGAATCCTTAAGCTTAACTGTATGGCTACCATAGTGGCTACTTTATAGTAAGCTTGTCTTCAATGTGTAAATATTTAGTATTTTAATTTTTGAATAAATAAACTTTCAAAAAAACATGTTTTAATGTAATTTGTCGGCCCCCCTGCACTAACTCCGGGGACCCCCTACTGGTCACAGACCCCCTGTTCAATATCTTTGCTTTTAGTGATGGTTTAGTTATCTGCAAATGAAGTAGCATTAACCAAGTCTTCATTAATATTTCAACCAAAGCTAATCTAAAAACATAAAATCCCTGGGTTAACCATGCTAACAGGTGGTTTGGCAACATGTCTCATTGTCAGGCTCTTGTGGGTTCCGTGCAGACCCGCTGCGCTTTCATTTTCAGGCCATTGTTAACCCATATTAGGCCATAAGGGCCATAAGGCCATTTAAAAGAACAAACACCAGGTTGTTAAGTAGAATAAGTAACTGTGCTGTGGAAAGACAACATGAAAAACAAGCACAACTGCATGATTAAGTGGCTCATTAAAAGTCAATGAGCCCAGGAGAGGAAAACACAAGCATGTGTGTTGGTGTGTTTGGCAGTCAATTGCTCAGGCATATTTTCAAGTAGCGTGTGTGTGTGTTTTGTGTTTGACAGCGTAGGAATATTTATGTTGTCTGTTTTTATGTGTGCAACAGAGGGTAATACACCAGCATTTGTGTCAGCTCTGTAATTCAAACATGTTGATGTAATTAGGGGAGGAACAACAACATTGGCCACCATTTAATGGAGCGCGTCCTGTGCCAGTGCCCATGTGTATCTGTTTGTGTGCGTCTGTGCATTTTAATGTGCCATACACACTGTGTAAGCGCTTTCTTGCTTGCTGTCTGTCTTGAACTCTTATATTTGGAAGAACCAGTTTGAGTTTTACACGTTTAGAAGACAAAATGAATTAAATACAAGGAAATGTGTGTGTGTAGTCTAACCAGGCTCTCTCAGCCTTCCTCACACAGTGTCCACTAATGAACTGGTTCTCCGTTCCTTATGTAAGGGTGATAACGTCTTAGACCACATACAGTGTAGGTGTAGGTGTGAATAGTACCCCCTCAGTGTAGGCGGGATTTTCAGCTGATCGCCTTAACGCAGCCGCATGACATGGCAGTGACATCATCTTCAACAAAGATGTCTGCACTTTGTCAATTGTACGCCGTAGTTTTGCTGGCTGTAATTTTTCTAAATCTTGGGCAAGGTGAATAAACAAATTGCGGGCGCTATTGCCGGTACCTTGGCTATCTTAAAATGGCGGGTTTGTGCAGGATGTCCCGTGTCACGCTAGTGACGGTTCTCTCTGACCAATCAGTTGTTTGCAGTGTTTTGACTCCGCCTTCTAGTATCGGCTCAGTTTGCTTTGAACCTCGACAGAGTTGGTTCCAAAAAAGTACCACGTACTATCCACAACTTTTGCTAATGGAAAACCAAAAAGAGTTGAGGTTGAGTAGAGTTGTGTAGTACCATGCAGTGGAAATGCGGTAGTAGATTATTAAGCAACATTTTATCAGTCTGTGGTTACATTGCTGATCACTACTTCATTTCATTGGCACAGACGGATGGTGTAAAAGTGTGTGTGTGTGTGTGTGTGTGTGTGTGTGTGTGTGTGTGTGTGTGTGTGTGTGTGTGTGTGTGTGTGTGTGTGTGTGTGTGTGTGTGTGTGTGTGTGTGTGTGTGTGTGTGTGTGTGTGTAAACTGTACAGACTATTTCATATTTTATAATTTCTCATTCTCATTTCTCATTCTCTCTCTCACGCTGCAATCACTCATGTACTGGAGTCTACATTTATTTTATTTTTCTTCCTGCTCCTCTTTTTTTCTCATTTTTCTCGTTTATATCTTAATCTCCTCTTTCTTTTCCCTGCCTTTCTGTCTATTTAATTGTCTTTGTCATTTCCCTTAATTCCATCTCTCCTTTCACATGCTCACATCTAACTTTCTCTTTAAAAGCATCTGGAGGTTTTGATTGCATATCAAAACACAGGGCACCACTCACTTTTACATAACAATAATCAACAAAAGCTATTAACAATATTTAGATGGCTGGATCCTAAATGTGTTGTCCATTATCTGTGGTCCTTCTAAAGCTTTGTGTGTTGATATGTCCTCTCAAGAAATCAATATTTTGGAGAGAAGGTCTGAATTATGATCAGTGTGATCCAACTTGGATCAGAATGTCAGAGCTGCTCCTTACGTTTGAAGTAGTCAGACAAATGTTTTTTTTTGTTTCTTTCCTGTAATGTGCAGTGCGTGTATTTTTTTGTGTGTGTGTGTGTGTGCTGATTTATGCTGTCATCATTGCAACGCTGTCCATGATGGGAAAGCAGAGCATTCGCATCTGACACACGGAATCACCTGTCACATCACAGGGCAACACACCCACACAGCAGACACACATACAGTTGTAATAACTTGTACACTTAGTAGTTGTAGCATTGTGTGTGTGTGTGTGTGTGTGTGTGTGTGTGTGTGTGTGTGTGTGTGTGTGTGTGTGTGTGTGTGTGTGTGTGTGTGTGTGTGTGTGTGTGTGTGTGTGTGTGTGTGTGTGTGTGTGTGTGTGTGTGTGTGTGATTGGTGCCTGGTCCCTGATGGCCACACCCTGCCACTGCAGTCCTGTCCCCCCCCCCCCCCCCCCCCCCCTCGCCACCCCCTCCTCTATCTAGTGAATAATGAATGAGTGTTGAAAGCAGAGAGCTGTTTTCTCTCTCTGGATCACACACAAGCATGCACACTCATGGTAGTCAAACCAATCACCCACGTACACGTTTGGATTCTGACCATGATGGGAAACACTGTAATGTTTTACTTTGTGTGTTTCTATGTCCCTGTCTTTGCTAGTCCCCTTCATCATGTTAGCCAATGTTGTCTGTGTGTGTTTGTGTGTGTTTCCATGTACACACACTAATTAATGTGTCCTGCAAGTCCTTGGTAAATAACCTTTAACAACCTCCTTATACACACATAATCACAAACCTTGAGTTGTTTGTGTAGTTGAAAGAGTGGCTACAGTGGGATTAACAGGGATTAAAATGGAACTGCTGAGTCCGAACATACTTTTTTTCTCTCCCTTACACTGTGTATTTGGTCTGATGTGCCTTATAACCTTTGCTGTTTTTCCCCCTTCAGGCAGAAGACAACTGCATACGTGTAATTTTCTATGTGTGTGTGTGTCTATCAGCAACGTCTCAGATTACTCAGTGGGTCGATGCACGGTGGGCCAGGAGCCCAGTGAGCATCAGGCTGTTCCTATTTTAAGACGTATGTCTGAAAACTTGAAAGATCTGTAGTCTTGGCTAAAATCCCAGGATGGCTTTCTGTTTTTTCTTAATGTCAGCTAACCAAAGCAGCCATTGCCATATAAATGCTATGCAGGGTTTCTGCTGGTCATAAACAGGATATTGGGGAATTTCAAGAGGTGCAATGAGGACAGGGATGGAGTTATTGTGTTAAAGTGGGATTGTGAGGGTATGTTCCAACCTTTACATCTAATGTAAAACACACTCATTTATTGCATTATATTGTGGTGTGTAGTTGTTTTTGACTTGCTTCTTGATACAATCAAGAAGCAAGTCTAAATAGAAAAACAGCATTAACCAGGCAGCAATATATGTTTAGATTGTGGCGGTGTCTGAAAAGGTCATTGAATATTTAATTGGAGCAATATTAAAAACTGTAGCTGCAGAGTCCCAAAGTTAAAAGTTGTATCTCTTTTGAGTGTTATTCATTACCATCGGGACATTGGGCCACTGCAGCAGCAATTGTTAACAGTACATTACGCCTAGTACATTATATGCGTAGAAACAGTAGGGCTGTCACTTGAGCACAAACGTTTGAACAAATGGGAAGTAACAACTTGTTAAAATGTGTATAATCCATGTAGCTTAATCCTTAACATTAACCTTAAAACTATACTTTGAACACAATACAAGAAATAACGATGCAATATAGAAATGTGTGGTGTTAAAACATTTACAGCCAACAATTTCCTTAAGTCAAGAAACCTCTACAGATGTGTGTCCTTTCAGACAGTCTTGATTGATACATATGAATGATTAGATATGACCTATGTGCTTTTAATATACTGTACAGAAGTTAAAAGAATTATACAGAAAAGTAATAATCAGTTTTCCTATTAAGTACGTAGTTGGAGGCACTCCCACCAGCCTCATTTGAAGAGGGATGACATCATCTTATTATAACACACAGAAATACCTCCATCTCCTCTTCCATCCCTTCATTACTGCCTCAAAGGACCATGCTGACCTTTCTCACTTATGTAGAGCTATATTAGTTTATTTAGGTTTCCACACAGTAGGGAATACTTCATCTGTACAAAACACTATGTTGACAATGTGAAGACCCACTTCCATAGAGTAATGACTAATGAGACACTGTTGCAGTACAACTACACACTGCACAGGGAAATAGTTAACTCCAGCAGGCTTACACAATGTGTTTTCTTCCTAGAACTTCCAAGCCCTGCCAAGACAGCCACTTCAAATCACCAAGAAGCAGTACATTGAAGGTAAGGTACACACACACTCATGAAGAATGAGGCATTTGTGTGGGTGTCTGTTGGCACAAGGGAGACATCTCTCAGGGCATCTAAAAAGCTGATGAGCAGTGAGCTAGTAAAGAGGCTTTATAAGGATGATAAAAGTCTGCAGCAGCAAGGGCTAGTCACTAAAAGTGTCTCCTTAACATTTGTGTTTGTCTCATCTGTACTGTGGCTTCTGATATTTAGTTTATGTTGCATATTTGATTTTAGGATGATATTTAAAAGTTGCACAGTAAGCTGTGTATAGTTATACTATCAGGTTCTAATTAACGTAATTCAGTAATAAAATATTTTTCATTTGGCCTATTCAGCCCTACATGATGCTGACGCTGGACTAAAAGAGGTTAAGGGTGACATTGTGTTTGGTATAAGATTATGCTGGTTTGATCAGGACAGAAAAGGATTGTGAAGGGTAAATTAACAAAGTTCCAAGATTCATTGTGAGAATGGTCCTTGTATAATGTGTAAACTGTTACAGAGCCAGTTGAAACATCTGAGAAAATGAACAGCTGTGTTTAATTGATCATGTATGTAACATCTAGTACGAAGCCCATCCTTCACCTGAAATGTAATATCTCTGTTTACTTTTATGAGAACAATGTTTTTCTTAAGACAGCTTGGGGAGAACAAAATATCCATATGGACACAAGCATCAACTTGGCAATCTTAGATTTGATCATTTTCCCATCACTCCTTCTGTTTCACCACCCGTCTTCTTGTTATCCCTCCTCCTTTTGAATAAAGTTTCAATTATCTCATCCTGCCCTAAAAACTGCCACACAGACACTTTGAGTAAACCACCTGACTTGTCATTTTGTGGGGCAGTTGTTTGAGAGCTCCATATCAATTATATTACAACCCCAAATCAGAAAAAGTTGGGACAGTATGGAAAACACAAATAAAAAAAGAAAGTAGTGATTTCTAAATGTACTTTGACTTGTATTTCATTGCAGACAATGTGAACACAACATATTTCATGTTTTGTCTGGTCAACTTAATTTCATTTGTAAATATACATCCTTTCCTGTCATTCAGACCTGCAACACATTCCAAAAAAAGTTGAGACAGGAGCAATTTAGGGCTAGTAATCAGGTAAATTGGTTAAATAATGATGTGATTTGAAACAGGTAATGTCAACAGGTGATTGTAATTATGATTTGGTACAAAAGCAGCATCCAAGAAAGGTCTAGTCCTTTAGGAGCAAAGATGGGCTGAGGATCGCCAGTTTGCCAACAAATACGTGAGAAAATTATTGAAATGTTTAAAAACAATGTTCCTCAAAGAAAGATAGGAAGACATTTGCTTATTTCACTTTCAACAGTGCATAACAATTAAAAGATTCAAGGAATGAGGAGGAATTTCAGTGCGTAAAGGACAAGGCCGCAAGCCTAAGCTGAACAACCGTGATCTCCGAGCCCTCAGGCGGCACTGCATCAAGAATCGTCATTCATCTATAAGCGATATCACCACATGGGCTCAGGACTACTTTGGCAAACCTTTGTCAAGTACCACAATACGTAGTTACAGCCACAAATGCCAGTTAAAACTGTACTGTGCCAAAAGGAAGCCCTATGTTAACAGTATCCAGAAGCGCCGTCGACTTCTCTGGGCTTGGAGGCATCTGGGACGGACCATCACACAGTGGAAACGTGTACTCTGGTCAGATGAATCTGTATTTCAGGTATTTTTTGGGAGAAATGGACGCCGTGTGCTCCGGACCAAAGAAGAAAAGGATCATCCAGACTGTTACCAGCAACAAGTCCAAAAGCCAGGGTCTGTCATGGTATGGGGTTGTGTCAGTGCCCTTGGCAAAGGTAACTTGCACTTCTGTGATGGCACCATTAATGCTGAAAAGTACATAGAGATTTTGGAGCACAATATACTGCCTTCAAGAAGACATCTTTTCTAGGGACGTCCATGCATATTTCAACAAGATAATGCAAAACCACATTCTGCACACATTACAAAGTCCTGGCTGTGGAGGAAGAGGCTACGGGTACTTGACTGGCCTGCCTGCAGTCCCGACCTGTCTCCAATACAGAATGTGTGGTGCATTTTGAAGCGCAAAATGCGACAATGAAGACCCCGTACTGTTGCCCACCTTAAGACTTGTTTGCAGCAAGAATGGGACAAAATTACACCTGAAACACTTCATCACTTGGTGTCTTCAGTCCCTAAACGTCTTTTAAGTATTGTGAAAAGGAATGGCAACATCACAAAGTGGTAAATGCTTTACTGTTCCAACTTTTTTTGAAATGTGTTGCAAGAACCAAAATAGGAATTTTGTTGTTTTTTTTTGAAAAAAAACCCAATACAAATCATGAGGAACACATTCAATTATGTGCTCTTGTATTGTCTGCAATGAAATACAAGTCAAATTACATTTAGAAATCACTACTTTCTTTTTTTATTTGTGTTTTCCATACTGTCCCAACTTTTTCTGATTTGGGGTTGTATAACATAATTGTAATTCATGACAGAATTTATACATGCTCAGCCTTGACCACACTTTGTGTTTAGAGTCAGGTGCTATCTACATTCAGTGTCAGAAATTAAGGGGACAAAGGGCAAAAATGCCCTAAGAAATCTAGAATGTTCCTATAAAACGGGATTGAGGGGCAAAAATTGCCCACAAGATTCTGAAAATAAATAAATATTTACCAGTTTAGGCCAATATCCTAAACCTACATTAAGCCAGCATTTTATTTTTATTTTATTCATTTAATTTCCATTTCCGTCTCTAACATATGCAAACAGCGCAGTTACATAGAAAGGCACTGATAATAGCAATAGTATGCTTTAGCAACTTTATGCACTAATCACTATTTTTTAAAAGGCTTTGAGACTGGGGGAAAAAGATGTCCCTGCAATATTTAAAAAAAAAATATCCTACACTGTCTACATTTCAAAATTAATGAAATGAAGTGTTGAATGAATATCTAAAGGACATTATTTCTTAAAGGTTAGTGTATATTGATATTTCTTGACATTTTGCCTATTTCACCTACATTCTTTGTTGAAGGAAGATTAATTGCCTGAAAGGATTTGTTTTCATTAGAATTACGCTCAAATGAACAAACTTCTGGTCCTTCCATCTATGATGTCATGGGTTTGTGACTGCCACTGCACAGACACTACTTGACAAATAATCAGCCTCTAATGATAAATGCTTGGTCCTTGTTTTCTGGAGGGCTCCAGTTTAATACTTGTCTGCTCCAGGGGTACCAAATTAACTGACTGGCAGTGTGTCCCAAACAAAAACAACAAAGATTCTCTATTTGCAGATGAATAAAACATCTAAACAAGTCCATATATCTGTTGGCATAGTCAGGCCACATTGACTCTGCTGTCAGTCACAGCCAGTGGTGCCACACTCAGCTTTAAAGCTCTATTTCTGTCCCTTGCTTCCTCCGTGTTTCTATATGTTTCTTTCTCTCTCTGAGTGATTCATTGTTGCTAACATCAGCACCTCTGCTCCTCACTCACTCAGATTCCCAAAGCTCCTTGTCATCACATCCTCTTCTCTCTCTCTGTCCCTGCTACATGGCTCATATCATCCCTTCTTTCCCTCCATCATTAACCCTCTTCTCTCTCTCTCTCTGTCTTCCCTGTATCAGTTATTGTTTTATGTCTTGAGTTGAGAGGTGAGGCCCTAATCACAACTGATTACAGTGACTGCATGTGTGTGTGATGCCACATTTTCAGCATCAGCATCTATGTTTATGTGTGTGCATGTCCTACTGTAGTTGTATTTTCATCATGCTGACGTGGGATGTGATGGTTCTTTATTACCCATAATTTCTCCTGCACTAAAGCCAGCACTTCAGTCCAGCTCCTTGCAGCAGAGAGTGCAGTGATAGACTGATCCCGATTGGATTGTTATTCACAACTCAACTACTTTGTACTCATTACATCAAATGTCAGTGTTAGCTCTCTTTATTGGTCCTCTAAATCCCCAGTCACTCACGGTCTGTGTTTCTGTGTGGCTCTCTCTGTCCAGCACACAAATAAACACACAGGATAGTTGAACTAAATTATTGTGTTATGCTGTATGTCTAGTCAATACATTTGTTTTGAAATGTGCTGTGAAAGACATCCATATAATGAGATGCTCTGCTTATTTATGGAAGGTCCATAGTTTTGCCTTGCATGGCCTCTAACCAGTCTTTCTAATAATAAAATGGAGAACTGATAGAGCACGACACAAATGCATTTGGGATAAGCTAAGTGTGTTTGTGGTTTCCGGCGTGTTGTTAAACATGGCACAAACATTCACAAAATCCTGTCTTTTTAATACCAGTTTTTAAACTTTTGTTAAATCTGTGTTCCCTTTAATTTCATTTTTTTATAATCATAATAAGTATATATTGTAGTATAAGTATAGACCTAACACATACTATTAATATATTAGCATACAATAATAAATGGTATTGTGGTAGTTTTAGATGTTTATTAGACCCGAAACACTGTTTTCATCACATTAAATGTTTTTTTCTTGAATAGGACATATTTAAATTACATAAATGAATGAATACTGGAAACCCTTTCCTGTTCCTGTTTTCCTGTACCACACAAAATATTCTAAATCTAAACAAGCAGGTTACTAGAGGCTATCGTAATGTGGTTTGTATTTTTAAAGTAGCATGCAGTTTGCAGTGAGGGGTGATTTGCTGAGGTGTTCCTCAGGGGTCTGTGTTTGGTCCCCACAGGAAAGGAGGAGGAGGTGGTGACTGTTCATCCTCGGGCAATGTTCATCCCTCAGGAAGGATGGACTTTTCTTGCTGCAGGTAAGACAATAAGTAATGTCAGACTTGAATGTTTTACATCTTTCATACAGAACTATTTTTTAATCCTGTCACCCAATCTGATACAAAGTAATGAGGGTCAGATTTTCTGCTTCTTTCTGAAACATTTAGATTGTTTTGGGAAAGGTTTTGATAAATATATCAGCTGTTTTTATGTTTTACTGAGCACCTTCTAATATATTTTTTGGACTTCCTGCTGTTAGTCATACTTATGTTTTTAATGTTTAAAACAGTTACTTTGGATCTGTCCATTGTACTTAGCATGCAACTAAGAAGTAAAGGTCACAGGCATAGACTTTAATCATTGCACATGTTTTTACACAAATTAATTTATTCTTGATTGAATTCACTGTTAACCCAGAGACCAACTAAACCTATGGGAGCAATTCAGCCTGTTTTCCCATGGCTTGATTTGACTTTTCAAGTTTGCAACTTTGAAAAACCCTCTTATGCTGAGACAACCTCAGCTGGCATCAGAAGGTCATTCAGGGTGCACCGCAGGTCCATGCTGTGCAGACTGAGGGGAGAGCTGGGACACTGTCAGCCTGGAAGAGTTTTGTGGGGAACGCCGGGTGTCTGCTGGCCCTGACACTGTCGCGCACTTACATAACCAGACAGATAAACCAGGGTTAGCAGGAGGACAGCAGCAGCAGCAGGATAAGAGTGAGGATCCCACATATACACACACACAGCATGGCAGGGATTCACAAACACACACCAGCAGGCAAGCACACGCCCACACAACCACAAAGGCACACACATGCACTTAGGCCAGGTTGCCATGGAAACAACCCCTTCCAGGGAGCCCTCGCCCAGTCATCCGTTTATGTCCTCCGATGTCCTTCCCAAACTGGAACAACTGCTGTGTGTGTGTGTGTGTGTGTGTGTGTGTGTGTGTGTGTGTGTGTGTGTGTGTGTGTGTGTGTGTGTGTGTGTGTGTGTGTGTGTGTGTGTGTGTGTGTGTGTGTGTTTGTGTGTGTGTGTGTGTGTGTGTGTGTGTGTGTCGTGCGCGTGCGGGCGCGCACTTTTCAGTGTCCCTAGAAAAAGTTCAACCAAGAGGCATGTCAACACAAATTATGTATCTAAATGTTACTTTCATGTCTGTAAAAGCATTGTGTGTGGGGGTATGACGCAGATTTGTCTTGAGTCGTGTGTTGTGTTTATCGATCCAACCCTCAGAAGAATCCAAAACATGGCTTAGTCTGTTTTACCAAACATAAAACATACTATTCTTTCATTTTATATTTATTTTATTTTAAACAGCCTCCCTGTCCTCAAGCAACCTGTGTGTGTGTGTGCGTGTGTGTGCGTGTGCGTGTGTGTGTGTGCGTGCGTGCGTGCGTGCGTTGTTTATATTGCAATTGTCAACTCTGTTATTTTCTATTGGGAGATGTCTGCTGGTGTGTGGGAGCTGGAGCTGATAGGAAAAAGAGAGGCTAGCCAAAATGAGAACAAAGGCAGGCCCAATTCCCTCATCGACCCTGTTAATTTTAGTTCAGTTTATTTTTTTTAACCCCTAGTCCAAATCGTTGTGTGCAGCATTCGTAAAGAGCAACATATTTTGTGTCAGTGGTGTGGTTATTAAAATAGCAAGGTTTTTTTTTTGTGTGCATGATAATGTATGTTTCTACTGTACAAAGGGGCTACTTGACAAATATAAATTAGCATTTTAAAAACACAGATCTTTTGTGCATCTAACAGAATGAAGTTGTTAGCTAAATGTTATTCAAAATGTTAACAGCAGTTGCATAATGTGCTTTGTTGTCATGATAATAGTAATTTTGGAGAGTTTATTTTGTACCAGTAGAAATGAGCTTATGAAAAATTCAGAAAAAGATTTGGTTTGTTTGGCAAGCCCCAAGTCATGGTGCAGCGATGTATCAGCCTACTGATCTTTATCGGAACAATACAATAATGTAAATGCACAGGTTCATGGAGGATACTTGTGTGGTATGCTTGGTAAATAGCCCACTGACTTCATCTACCATAATAAGTAATCACAATTTTCAGGGACTTTTTCAGGGATTTTCACAGTTTTTTACTTAAAATGGCTATCATCGATATTTTTTATAATATATCAAGGGACTATGTGAAATGATGATATGTTGTTTTCTCAACTTGTTTTCACTTTCCCTAATGTGGCCAAAAATCAGTCATTGCGGGTTTAACGATTGGTGAAAAAGTTTATTTATACTGACATGGGTAAAAAGAGTCTGTTCTATTTATTCATCAAAGTAAAAGATTTAGTAAGATTTTACTTTACAGTGAGATTTAATATAGCCACACTTTCCAATCCAAACACATTCTTTCAACAGTAAAGCAAAAGATGTAATACTTGTAGCTTTACAGAAGATGACCTTTACTGAGATTGAGACTAACAGCTGTTCTTCTGGAATAAATCCTGCGTTCAGTTGGAATTTTGGTCCAGTCACTCCTCTTGTCCTCTGGGGTATTGGTTATTAAGTACAGGATACATACAGCATACATTTCTCCCAGTTGACTTTAACTCTCACAATCCAGTTCTGCCTAAATCCTTAGATTGCCTTGGCCTGTATGCTGATCGAATCATCCTTCCTGGAAGCCTCTCGAGACCAACCACAACCCACAGGGGACATTTCATGTTCTCACTGTGCAGGTTTTAGTTGAGCTCTTAAGCTTTTATGCATAACCGTCATACTGTACTGCAAAGCATTACTGAGGGCTGTTCAGGATACTGTGGGTGACGGCATTAAAATGTATGACCCACGGCATAGCCCCCTCAATATCTTAGTATGCTCTCCAAGGAACTACATGAGCTAATGCCAATTTATTGTTTTTAATATCTCTATTCTCAAGTAATACATGACCCTGCAAAGTGCTTTGTTAGGGCTACAGCTAATGAGTGTTTTCATTACAGATAAATAGTTGTTATTTTAATTAAATTATTGCTCAATACATTTTTTATAGAAATAATGACAAATACCATCATAAGTGGCTAGAACCCAAGGGGATTCATTTTACCTTGTGTATTTGTTTGCATCAACAGTCTTGCATCAAAGGTTTTGCAAGGGCTACAGATATTCAATTAAAATTGCCATTGATTAAGTTTGATTTAAATTTTGATTAAAGCGAGTAGTAAGCAATAATGGCTATTCAGTAAATTCATAGTTAATATACTAATTCATCTTAACTGGTCTAGCATCTAAATCTATATATTCTCAGCTGTATAGTTTCAGTTTAAGGGCACAAATGGCAGTGCACTAAACCAGTTTTAAAGGGTTAATCTACAGAGGAAGTTACTGTATGGATTAGTACAAGGATTCTTGAGGTGGTTTTTTTTTTAATCACAGAGACTATCTCTGTTAGAAGATGGCCTTGGAGAACACACACACACACACACACACACACTCTCACTCTCACTCAAGATCACACTTTCGCATGTGTAGTCTCATATTAATTATCTTTCTCTCTCCGCACGCGCACACACACACACACACACACACACACACACACACACACACACACACACACACACACACACACACACACACACACACACACACACATCCTGTTCAGCAATATGTTTCTGAAGCTGCCGGCCATGCTTGGAGGAAATGTGATCTGACTCATGAAACATTGATGGGAGGATATCTTTAGAAATTTTTCCTTTATTGCTTACCTCGCCATCACCCCTCTACCCTGCTTTCCTTTCTTTATCCATCTCACTGGAGTCTCTCCCTGTCCCTTTTATCTTTTTCCTCTTCAATCTATGGCAGCTGACCTGGGTTAAACGGCTGGGTTAAGCTTGTGTTCCTTTTAACCTGCGTTGTGAACTGAACAGCTGAGGGAGGAATTTCCTTCCTCTTTTCAGTAGGGCTGAATAATATGAAAACTGTTTCAAAGTAAATTGTCAGATTTATCTAAATTATAAGAAATGTAACTAACTAACTTGAATGCTTCAGTGCATGATATTAACCCCCTCACAATCCCATGCACCCATCATCCATCATTCTCTGTCTTCCCACATTAGCAGAAACCTATTACAGCTGGTTGCTTCATCATCACTGAGAGAAAGTCTCTCATTTTCCCTGCCATCCATTTTGAGTCGTTTTTCCCCACATTTGCCGGGTTTTATTTGATTTTGAAGTAGCCGAGCAGAGGAAGAGATGCGTCTGGGAGAAATAGCAGTAATGGAATGTACTACGGTTGCTTTGTAGGTGTTGATATCAGTGTGTGTATGTGTGATTAGAGGTAATTATCTTTATGCAAATTTCTGCATGCGAAAGTCACCAGTCAACATCAATTTCTAAACACAGCCATACTGAGAAATACAGAGAGTTGTGTGGAGCTGATAGCAACTCATATGGTAATGGCTTGAATGTAACAGACATTTATTATTATAAAAAATTACGCACTGAAGCTTTAAAGTCCTTGTTAAATGAGAAAACAAACATTTTGTCACCCTTTAGTGAACTATTCCTTGATGTTTAGCCAGTAGGTGCAACATTTGCATTCACATAATCCTGAGGTCACTGTGAATAGTCACATCAAGGTTTAGCCTTAATAACTCAGCTTTATATGGATTTATGTGATAGAAGCGTTCGCTTACTGTGAGATGGATGTAGCAAATTAGATCCAAATGATGGCAATTCAGTCAGATCACACTGATGCATTCACAGAAGATCCTGTTGCAAGACCTATTACAGAGAATTAGGTGGATAAGATGCAATAACATAATTGCAACATCACGTCAAAGAAGCACAGGCTCAGCTTATTTTTTTTGAAAATTTCCATGAAATATTTCGGTGTTGTATATCTCTATTTTTACATATATATTTGCTATAGTTTAAAGAAACTGTTTGACAATTTGGCAAGTACTCTTATTCCCTCTCTCGATCGAAACCACTCATGTCTAAGAGTGGTATCGATCTTTTCATCTAATTCTTAACAGGAAAGCAAATAAGTCTTTTTCCGCAAATCTCAATGTTGTGATTGGATTGTGTGTGTGTGTGTGTGTGTGTGTGTGTGTGTGTGTGTGTGTGTGTGTGTGTGTGTGTGTGTGTGTGTGTTTTTCTGGGTTTCTGGGCGTGTACGTGTCAGACTTCTGCCAGGTGGAGCTGCGTCTGTTGGCTCACCTCTCCTCTGACCCTGAGCTGCTCCGCATTTTCACCAACCCGCAGGCGGACGTCTTTACCATGTTGGCCTCTCAGTGGTAGGTCTCACACACACACACACACACACACACACACACACACACACACACACACACGAACAGCTTGTCAAGGTGAGTGTTTATGCATGTGTGTCTCCTAACAGTAACACGTTAACAGCAACAAGCACATTTTATGGAAGGCTAAGACAAATGTAGAAGCTTTTATTAAATGGTTAATTAAGTGATTAAAACTTCCAATTGGTCCCCCACAGTGTTCCATGAATGGGGAGAATGCTGTTGTAACCATCTTTCTTAAATAAATTAGTTAGCCCTCTGCAGTCTACTCAGTGGTTAGATTGAAGAGATTTTTCAGTCCATAATATGTTAAACTGATATTCCCTGATAAAATTCCAATAGTACTAACCCTAGACTTACCACCTATTTCTATTGTGAAGTTTTTAAGAATAGCTTTGCTAAAGCGACACGCCTGTTGATTAGAGCTGCAAAGATTAATCGAGTAGTTGTCAACTATTAGTTGTCAACTATTAAATTAATCGCCAACTATTTTGATAATCGATTATTTGTTTGAGTAATCTTTTAGGGAAAATTTCAGCTTTTTAAATGTGAATATTCTTTGTACCTTTTACTCCTCTATGACAGTAAAGTTAATATATTTGAGTTGTGGACAAAACAAGACATTTAAGGATGTCATCTTGGACTTTGGAAAATACTGATCCACATTTTTCACAATTTTCTGACATTTTATAGACCAAACAACTAATCGATTAATCGAGAAAATAATTGACAGGTTAATAGACAATGAAAATAATCATTAGTTGCAGCACTACTGTTGATTCCAGCTTGTTATAGGTTTTCTTTTTACCACTGACTGCTGATTTCTTCTATTGTAATTTAACTGTTGCTCAGAGGAATCTGTCTCTTTCTGCCCCTTCAGTTGTCAGTCTGGTTGAACCATTGTACAGTGTTTTTCTCCATGTACAAAACATTACTTTTTTTGCAAACTCTGCACCCAAAATAACATCTAAATGCAAAAGAATATGTTTAAAATATACAGTAGTCTCCTCAGACTTCTGGCTGTATTGAATCAAACTTTTGTAGCAGGAGATTACAAACTTTTGAACAGTAGTGTACCAGCTAAAAGAAAAGGTAGATAAATGCCTTGCCAGCAGGAGGCAGTGAAAACCCAGTATGGATTCCCATCAACTAGATGCACAGTTAAGGGAAATGCTCCCATTCGAGTCACCCACTAGAGGTTATAGGTTACCTATAAGTTACCTTAACCTTGCATTTAACAGGGAGAGGCATTGCAAGTGTAATCACCTCAAAGAGTCCTTAAGGCTACAGGCATCAAGACATCAAGGAATCAAGACATCTAACATCATGAAACTCTGGAGTCTTGAAACTCACCAGATACGGTTTTAATTTGTGTGTGTGCGTGTGTGTGTGTGTGTGTGTGTGTGTGGTGGGGGGGTGGGTACTCTCTCAACACTGATCAGCAGTGGCAGCTCCCAGTCAGCCCCTCCAGAAATGCCACTTTGCAGACGTGTCTTCCTGCCCTGTCTGATCCCCAGTACTACGGCTGTCTACGAGTCACATTACATAACAGTCTCTGTCTGTCCATCCCTCCCTCTTTCTCTCTCCTCCTGTCTCTGTTCTTATCTGTAGTCCCTCTGTCTCCTTGTACTTCATGTCCTTTTAACCTCTATATCTCACATAGCTTCTCTCTTTATTTCCCTTTTTGTTCTTGTAGTGATTTTTCTGCTGTCCTTTTCTATCTCCTCCCTCTCTGTGTACTTTTCTACCTTCTCTATGCCCCAGGGTTGTCCCCGGTATCAAAAATAGTAATCCATTGTATAAAAATGGGTTATTTAAAAAAAAAAAAGTTATACATTGGTCAACCAAGGACTGCATTTGCATATTTCCCTTTTAAAAAACACTTTATTTTTGGCTTGTCCAATCAGTTAATTCTCCAACTGGGTTAGAATTTAATTTTCAAACAAATCTTTTGAGCATTTTGTTCTCCCCTGAAAAATAATAAGACACTCTATATGTATGTATATTTTAATGTAGTATAGAATCACACACGTCTCTCTCAATGTGTTTATCTTTGTCACTCAGGAAGGGGGTGAGTGAGGGTGAGGTGACTTCTGAGGATCGGGAGCATGCCAAACGCATTGTCTACTCTGTTGTGTACGGGGCAGGTGAGTACACACACACACACACACACACACACACACACACACAGGCATACTCTCACAGATGAACATACAGATTCATTAATCAAATGGACAATTTACCTGTATTGTCAAAATTGTAAAAACAAAAAAATGGGTGTAAGTGTGATTCAGCGACTGGTTCAGACCACTTAGACCTGTTTAAGTGGTTCATTTTGTGAAGAGGGTAAATGTAGTAAAATATATCAATCAGAAATAAAACAGAAAGGAGGAGGAGGAGGGAAGAGATTGCAGTATCATAAGATTTAGGTTATCTTTCAACAAAGATGCCCAATGATTTCTGCTGGGACAGCATTTCTTTCATGCTGTGGATCACATCCCTGATTCCACAGGGCAGGCAGGGATGAGGGGTAGATGGTGGAGGAAAAGATAAAAATAGAGAGGAAGATGAATGTATAATACACCAATGTGGCCCAAAAAGAGACTTGTCTGTGTCACTGGTGACCCATTTTTGGTTCACACACATGTACATGCTCTTGTGAAAACACCCACACACCCACCCACACACACACACACACACACACACACACACACAAACAACCAAACAACCAGAGTCAAGTGTGTGTGTGTGTGTGTGTGTGTGTGTGTGTGTGTGTGTGTGTGTGTGTGTGTGTGTGTGTGTGTGTGTGTGTGTGTGTGTGTGTGTGTGTGTGTGTGTGTGTGTGTGTGTGTGTGTGTGTGACACATGTATATATCAACCTGATGTGGACATGTGTTTGGGCACACAAAACAAGAGCATGTGCATTTGTGCTTTCACCTGTGTGTGATAAAGATAGGTTTTACAGGCAGTCTGCACTCTTCATCAGGTTTTATTGCTAGTGGCCAGTTATAATACTTATGTAAAGTATATAGAGCTTTTTTTCCCACCAGCTTCTGCGATGGTGTGTTGTGAAATAGGCCCTGGGCTGACTGATAATAAATGCCTAATCTTCAAAAGTCTTGACAGTTTTGATAACTTTAAAGTCTGTTGTCAAAACTGCTATTATACCAGACTATAGCACCTTTTCAAAACACAGTTAATCATTCATGTTTCATTTATGTATGACTGCCGTACCTGCATGGCTTCTGCTGTACATGAAGGGCTCATTATTTTCATATTTAAAGTGCCCATATTGTGAAATAATCACTTTTTCTGGGATTTGGTGTTATTTTGTGTCTCTGGTGCTTCCACACGCATACAAACTTGAAAAAAAAACATCCATGCTGTTTTGAGTGAGATACGGGTTTCTGAATGTGTCCTGCCTTCAGTCTCCGGGTGAGCTGTTCAAAATCTGCAGGGCTTTTTACATCACTAGCCGAAACGACGAGCTAACCATAGCATGCTAGCTCGTTCTCAATGGCAAAGCACTGCTACAACACACACTAGTTCACCATAATCTACAAAAGAACTACTTACATGTCCCTCGTCTGCAGGTATTCCACGCAAAGTTGGAAGTGCGCCCTCGTTTACAAGACGTCTCCCAGCTAATCCTGCCTTGTAACTGACTGATTTAGAGAAACAAACAGCTATCTGGCCTTACCTAGCTACTGAGCATGTGCGACTCACTACATAGATGGTACAGCAGTACGATGTCTCACTCTGTTGCTAAAACAGAGAGCTGAAGACAGGCGGAAAAGAGGGTGAAAAGAGGAGCTGCAGCAATGTGCAGTACAACAAAAATATAGTGTTTTTTTTTTTTTTTAATTAAACCTTAAATGTAAACCTATTCTGGTACAACATCAAAATATAATTATGAACCTGAAAATGAGCATAATATTGGCACTTTAATATATATAGTTATCTCTATAAACTTGAGGTACATCGGGACATTTTTTAGGGAAAATCTGAATCAAAAATATGTTATATCCTGCGGATACTTTAGTGTAGTGTACGTTCATACAGCTTTCATACCTGAGGTGTCGATGTTATTGTATGTGTTTAACTGAATTTAACATGTTTGAGTACTGATGTTCACTTAGTGGGCATTCACACAGCCTGCGTCCGCCGTCAGACGGTGCGGAAAAAACGCAGATCTTTCCATTCATTTTGAATGGGAGTAGTGCATTTAGGCTGTAGCGGGGTTTGCCACAAAAAGCGACAGCAGGCCTGCAGCGAAAGGTTGAGACCGACTAACATTGGGGGGTTAAAGAACACAACAGGACGTCACACAAATGGGCCATTTAATTGACCCCAGATCACCGTTTTCCTGTCTGAACACAACCTTACTTTAAAGTAAATGATCAGTAGCCTATACATGGGCTATATTTGTGGTATACAGCTAAATAGATTGCACTTGTTATCAGTTCTGACCTGAAGCGCATGGTTTGCATGAAGCTGAAACTGAACCAGTGGCTATCTCTCACTTTGGATGGAGTATTCATAGAGTGCATTGTAGAGCTCAACAAAATCTGATGCTCTCAAGCTGATGATGTGTTCTGTGGCATTTCTACTTTAGCAGGAGTCACTTCTCAGCGGGAGAAAACAACACACACACACATTGATGAATGAGTCAGTTCAGGGAAACATATAAAATCACAACAGCCAATGAGGCGAATGTGTAAAAGCTATTCATTTGAGACATGTAGGGGGGCATGGGATGCATGCAGCGACAATTCATAAAGCAAAAGGTCAGTCCTGAAAATGCTGAGAAAACATGGAGTGCGTAAGGAGATGTAAAGGAGAGCATCAAAGTGAGATGCTGAGAGAGGAATTGTAGGCTAAAAGCAAACAAGACAGGGAGGTGGTGGAGCAGAGATTAATGTAGGGGAAAGGGGAAGAGTGGGTGGGGCTGGGAGTAAGAGGGAAATGAGAGGAGGAATAGAAGGAGCTCCTGATCAGTAGCGAGACGGACAGCTCTTCATAGTAGGGCTGGGCAGTGTATCGACTTAAGGTATATTGATATATTTTCAAACGAGATATAGAATGAGACAATACTCTTTATATTGATATAGTTTGATGTTGCATTACATAATCCATTTCTTCCGTAAAGAATCCATTTCTGCCTTCTCTCACACTCTCCGCACCCCCACTCGCTTACAGGTTCTCCTGCAACATGGAGGGAGACACAGCGTCGGTCCACACTGCTGACATCTGCCTACAGTTTTATTTTTATTTGCCGATGCACATTTAACCTGCGGTGGACCCATTCATATGAGTCAGCTGTCACTCTGTGAGCAGAGAATCCAGTCCGCAGTGTAGTTCATACACTTCACAGATAAACCATAGAATTGTACAGTAACAATCAGCATGCTCAAAGAAAGTTTTTGTATCACACTCTTCAGTCCATTGCTGAGTCCATCAGTCCTCCCTCTTTTAATCAGTCTGTTCACGTTGTTTAAACAACTGAAGGGGCATTGTTTTTAATATAGGGCCTATATTAAATTGCCTATATTTTAGGCTATAATATAATAATCAAATTTTTCATTTACTGTACATATGTTGTAGCTGTATATTTACAAACAGGGAAGGAAACCCTGTCTTTGCATTTCATTTTAATCACAGTCACTTAACAGAAGGATGTGTTTCCATGGATACCAAATACTAAAAGGAAGCTTTCTCCGCAAGACAATAATCAGATAAGGGAGTAGGGGCAGAGCAGTGCTATGGAGTCGTGAACGCACACACACACACACACACACACACACACACACACACACACACACACAGACATACAGTATATACATTACGTATTCAAATGGGTCAACAAATAAAGTAGGTGGTGAGACAGAGGTATAATCTGCAGTGGGGAAATAAAGAGAATGAAATGGAAATGATAGAGGTTAACTGGTTACTTTTTTATTTTTTTCAAAGGGACATATTCCTGCAACTGTGTACTTGTCACACAGACAGACATGCTGACTCAAATTAATTCATATGTCTTCATCTGCTCTAAGGCTTTTCATTTTTATTTTATCCTTTATTTCATCCTCCAAAAAACATATCCATCTTGTATCTATCAAGTATTCATTGGGGTGCCATTTTGCCAGCAAAAACACTTGAATACAGTACTTAAGGGTAGTCTTGTCCAAGTCAACTTTTAGGAACTAAGCATTAGAGGTGAACCTATTATTCTGACTAAAACTTACAATAAACAATAAATTGATTTGATTTATTTGCAGCTTTCTCATAGATATTTTATTAGTACGTGTTTTCTCAAATTATTTTTCACAGTGCGCTTATGATACTGCAAAAACTATCCCTGTCCCCCCTGCTAACCTTCCTACCAGCTCTCAGCTATTTGGTGTGATATTATTCATCACCAACCTCACATTAACACACACCCCTTAGAGCTCCAAACACACACACACACACACACACACACACAGTAACTTTGGCACTCTTTAGCTCACCCTCTACACACCTCTATCGATCTGTTCGTCACCTTGTAGCCCGCTCCTTTACTCCTGTTACAAACTATTGAGAATGAGGACATACGTCACGATTTGGGAGGGGTCTGAGCCCGTCGGCCATTTTTGGGTGCCTACACTATCGGTTGCCAGGGGCAACATTGTACGAGCGAGCGACACAGAGACGGAGCGAGCGACACAGAGACGGTGTTTAAACTTAAGAAAATTAAGAGGAATTGGAGAAAAAGGCAGCAAAAGAAAAGGAACCTTACAGGGAGAAACTTACTACCAGCGCCAAGCAGAGGTATTTAGAGAACCTGGCTGATATCAACCACGTCGACCCATACGAGCTGCCGACAGCACAATGGAACAGAGACTGGACTCTTTACCACCTTTACCACAAACGAAGCAAGCAGGAAAGGTTAACACGTTGAACATTTGAACAGCTTATTAACGTGAGCTTGTTGTTAACACGTTGAACATTTGAACAGCTTATTTACGTGCGCTTGTTGCCCCTTGTGTGCTGATGACCTCATCTGTTGACATTTCCGAATGCCTTCTTACATTTGTTTAAAAAACACAAACAAACGTAGCCTACATGTGTCATTAGTATGAGAAAGAAATGAGATTTTAACGGTGTCTGGGTTCGGACAGAGAAATTCGGCCCGATCCATGCTCTAACCTACGTGGAGATTATTAATTACTTGGTTATTACACTATGCAAGAATTCAAAAGCATGAAATCCTTGGAAAGCTACGAGACTTTCTGCTGCGGCTGGGTGCAAGACTTGGTCATCTACAAGCCCCAAAACACAAGATATTTGTGCTGATAGTTACATTAATGCACTGTTCATTCTAAAGCACCTTAAAGATGTATGGCATCTTATATATTTTACACTGTGTAAACCCCTGTCATGTAAATGTGTTAGATGAAGGACATGTTAGTCACGTAAACTAATTTGACATGTCAAAATTTGCACTATACGAAAAAACTGTGACACGTGGTTCCTACGATTTCCACGAAAATTGTGTGAGGAACTGAATCAGTTTTTTACACAGCAGTGTGTTCCAGACATTCTAAAATAGTTAATTATCTTAAATCTAGACTATAGAAAAACAGAAGAACCTCCTCTGCTACCAACACAAACAATGAACATGAGCACCTAAAAATGGCGGAAGGTGGCGGGGCGCTGTGTCGTGACGACATCTCCTCATTCTCAATACACCTTTAACACTTCCTGGGAAAGCACATGTCTATCTTCACTTTACACTCACACACACATACACACACATCTCTTGCCCTGATCCTGCCCCACCCTCCTTTTTATTGTCCTCTTCTATCTTTCACCCTTCATCTGGCTCTACTTTTTTTCTTCATTTCTTTTTTCCTCTGGTCCAGTCTGTCCTCTGTTCACTCGCCCCCTTTCAACTTTCTTCTCTTCTCCTGGCCTCTCCTATCTCTTTTCACACTCTTCAATCAGTCATGATAAAGGTAGTTTTGCTCGATTTAAATTCACTGGTTGTTCATTTGTCAGCTCAAGGTCTTTAGCAGTTAGGTCATTCACAATGCAGATCATCACAGAACATTGATATTAAAGGAATAGTTTTGGGAAACATGCTTAATTGAAGGGGGAATTAAATGAGAAGATTGATGCCATTCTCATATCTGTACAATAAATATAAAACTGCAGCCGGCTAGCATAGCTTAGCACAAAGACTGGAAACGGGGGTATAGCTAGGTACTAATTAACACATTATATCTCAAGTGTAAAAATGACACATTGCAGTGTTATTGGGGGTTATATGCCAGGTGCAGTAACTTCTTACAGTCTAACTCTGCAATAAAGCAAATAAATGTATTTCCCAAAATGCAACACTGTGCCTTTCGCATACTTCATACATTGCCAACTTTTTAGCTAACTCTACTAACACTTATTTGTGTGTGGAAGATAATAAAAATCAACGAGGAAATTATAATCTAGGACACAATAAATCATCATCATGGCTAATAATTATACTTAATCATACTATTTATCTGCATGGCATCAATGTCTCCCTTGTAACCTCTCTCCTTGACGTAAGCTTGCATAGGTAAATACTAGTTAGCAAAACGCTGTTCTCTGCAGGACGTGAGCGTCTGTCGGGGATCCTTGGGGTGAGCGCTGAGCAGGCCAGCCGATTCCAGGACAGCTTCCTGCAGACCTACAGAGAAGTCCATGCCTTCATCCAGAGGACCATCCAGCAGTGTCACAAACAAGGTCTGTGTACATTCAAATTCCCATTGTGTACCCCATATAAAGCATTTCCTCAAGGTTACGTTGAGTCTTAATGCTCCTAAAGGAAAAGACATTGGAGAAAATGTGCCTCATACTGTAAGAACTGTTTCCTAGAATTTAATAGCAAAATGTTTATGTATAAGATTAAAGGTTAGGGTCAGAGTCAAAGCTAAGATAAGGGAAACTAGGGGTTAATGTTAAGGATTACAAACAGGAGAAGTCAGCAACATGTCCCCTCAAAACATAGCTGTGTGTGTGTGTGTGTGTGTGTGTGTGTGTGTGTGTGTGTGTGTGTGTGTGTGTGTGTGTGTGTGTGTGTGTGTGTGTGTGTGTGTGTGTGTGTGTGTGTGTGTGTGTGTGTGTGTCTGTCTAGGTTAGGGCCTTCACTTTTGACATATACTATGTAGATTGAATTTCTTAGGTGTTCACACATACACCCACACTCTCTTTGGATTTGTGTGTGTCTGGCTGAGGAAGAAGAAGATGTGCTTGCATTGGCAGGAATGAGACAAACTGCCGTGGGTCAATGCTTAAGGGGGGCGAGGTGGATGGTGGGTGGGGTGGGAAGGGGCTGATAGTTCAGAAGGGACACTCAATTTATATTCGGACTGAACTGCCAACACTGCACACCTGAGACTTAAACACGCTCACACAAAATAGTGTAATGTCTGCACTTTAACCCTCATTGCAGACAGTACATGAGCCCAGTGTTGACAGGCGGAGGGATGAGGTCAGTCTGCGCCAAAACAGATCCTCCAACCTTCAACACCGAGGCCTATGTTTGGGTTAAAACCTCAGCCTCAGGTTTGGTATCCAATCCCATCTTAACTTTATCTTATGTGTGCTGTATCAGCTTTTTCTTTTCTAGTAAAAGCATGTAAAGAGTCAACAGTTAAATTATAAGCCAGTTACACCCCAATCAAATAGTAGTCTCTGTGAGAAAGAGCCAATTGTATCAGTACTAACAAATGCCATTGGCTCTCAGGCTTTTTTAGCATTGAAAACTGGATCCTTATTCATTTTATCTTGGATAACGCTTACTGTATAAAATAACCTTGTTTTGTAGTAAACATTGTCAGCTGAGATGGCGTATACCTTTGTCACAAACACTGACCCGACACAGAAAGGTGATCATCCATCACCCCACAGCAACATATCACCGGTGACGCTCCCCGCTCATTGCTTTCCCTTTTCTCCGCTTCCTAATTGAAGTAGCGTAATGGACTCATTCTTCCAAAATGCTGCGCACAGATCACCAAGTATGTGATGTTGCGCTACACAGTCGGCTTTCGTTCAGCTCATCACCATGGTAATCGTCCCATCAGAGACAGTGCCAGGATTTATTTTCCCCACTCGCCCCACACTTTGTCTTGCTGTCCTTCAGTCTATTTATCTTACTCTTTCACTTTGTTTCTTTTCTGTCTCTGCTCTCTTTCTTCCCATGGTCCTACCTATCTGTCTCTCTTCCTTTTACTCTTCCTCATCCAATCACTGTCTTCATATCTCTTTTCCATTTGTCTCTCCCCTCATTTCACAGCAGAAATATACAGTAGCTGATCGATAAAATAGTCCTCTGTAACCTGTGCTGGCTTCGGGGATATAAGGTATCACACTAGATGGCTGTTTTAGCTGTACTGTGATTCAGGCAGCAGAGATTAATTCATGCCTGGGCTCTTTGTCCGCTCACTTTTGGATGCTGGCAGGCTGAGCAGATATGAGGTGAACATTGCAGGTTCAGCTCCTGTCATATTTGTTTAAAATGTATTGGACAGGGCAACATGAATGTGAGGGCAGTATCACAATGTGGGTGTAATAGCAGAGAGAGGAGAAGAGAGGAAAAAGGCTTTTGATGTAATGAGGAAAGAATAACATTAATGTAATAACCCAGAAGAAATGGGCCAAAGATGAGGACTAAAATAGGAATATTTTGATATTTTTGTTGTTGTTATTATATACACTACAATTAATTACTTCATAGCCATATCTGCCATGGCCACGCTTTTCTGAATGGTCTACGCTCGCTGACCTTGATATTAAAATTAGATGAAGCCACCACACTGGGTGTGAAATCTGTGTACGTTATAAGGAGTGACGTAGGCTCATCAGTCCAGCAGGGAGTTTTCCACACTGGGTAAGCCTGTCCTCTTGTTTTTTATATCATGCACATTTCATCAAAGCTTTTGGGATGAATGCTGTAACAAGTGAAGGACTTGTAAAGACTGCCTGAGATAAAAAGACAAAAAATCAGCCAAGTCTTCTGAAGACCACAGCAGACACAGGGAAGCCTAGATCTGCATAGACCCTGCTATGCAAACACTCACTCAATAAACACATTCTAGCTCAGATGCACAGTCAAATTGTTCATGCACATACTCATGCAGATATTTCAACTGCAGACTCTTGCACACGGTGGAACTGGCAAAGGCTTGTCATTAATAATGAAGGGATTTGCAGTTTAGCTGTTGCTTCAGCCTTTTATGCTCTGTCATGGATAATCGTCTGAACAAATGGCAGCAACACTGAGCTATGTGGACAGCTTCAGTTCAAACACCACACACACTTCTGTTCTCTGAAATGTTACTTTACCAATATTTTGACATTTTTATAATTAAGGACATATATATTTGCCAGTGAATATTACTAATTTGTCATTATGGGTGCTGAGATATACAAAACATTTTATTTTATTACCAGTCTTACTTTCCAGTATGCTAGGTGATTTCGCAAAAATCAATTTGACAATAACAATAAAAATGTTTTTTCAATGTCTATATATATTACAATATGGCTCATGTATACAAACCTACATAGAAACTGTGTTCTGCTGTTGTCCATTGCATCAGACCAAACATAAAGACCAATTAAGCCCCTTGGTTTCAAATCTTAAGAAATTAAGTGGCTATAAATAATATTTTTTATAATGACAATGTATCAAATGACAATGTAAAAAGGGATCACTCGTAGCAATGAACATACAAATAATTGTCACCTGAATCTTCAGCTCCCCTCAGCGTTACAGAGCTTTATAGTGAGTTTCTGCTCATCTTTTAGCTGTCTGGTTGCAACTTTACTGTTTTGCTTCACCCTCACTGCTCTCATAGCGGCATTTCTGGTCACAGCAGACAGCAGTTTTCAGCTAAAAAGCTCTAAAAACCCACTGTGCACTACCTGCTCAGCACCAAACAGCACACCGACAGAAGTAGTGATTAGTTGGTGACCATACTGGGGCATTTAGCAGCTCAAGAGTCAGATATTTCCCTCAGGAGTTGGTAGTGACCAAAAACAGAGCTAAAAGATAGTGAATATTAAGCTCCAAATCAATGATGATGTTGCTCTGTAACAGCTGGATGTGTAAATAAGCAACTTTTATTAACACTAAGAAGTTCACCATAACAACTTAAAAGGTGACGAAAAACATTAACATTCTTAGGTGTAAAGAGTTAAACACTTAAAAACTAATCTGCTTCATAAAAACTGTGGGTGTGATTTGATCAGATTTTGATTTAAATTGCTAAATCCCAAATGATGCATGGAAGTGCAAGACTAACTTGGCTGTATGAGGCCAGATCACTCAGTAAAAAAGCTGATTGAGAATAGGTTGTCAGTGCCTTTAATAACTCATTTTGTTAGCTTTTAATTATAACTTGCTTGACAGAATTTTTTTTCAGATAAACAATGAAACAATATCATCAGTACAATACCACCAAAAGTTTATAAATGATGCCATTGAATTGTTTCCCGTTCTAGTATCCAGTGCTGCTGCCCATCAAACGTACTTCTGCTTTCTCCACACTAACAGACTGAACTTAAACAGCACTGATCTTCACACCAATGTGTCACTGATTTAAAAAGCAGCCGATGTGTATGAAAAACACATACATTCCAGTGTGATTCACATAACTGTCCATGGTTGGAATCAACATTTGTGTGACACAAAATAGACCTCACATCCCTGTCCTTGGGCCCCAGAGCAAAGGTCACATTCCTGGTGAAAAGGTCACACGCATGTGTCATGGGTTAATTCACAGGGAATAGAAGGTTTTTGTTTGTTACTGTCTGTTGTGCGCTTATTTCCTACACATTTATGCTTGTGTGCATGCTTGTATGTGTTTCTTCTGGGAAGAGGGTCATTTGGGTTCCATACCCTGGTTGGCTTTCCTCATAGTAAGGGATACTAGAGGGATTTAGCTGTAAAGCCTGCTCTATTGTCCAGCTGGTGGAATGTACTGGTCCACTGTGTGTGTGTGTGTGTGTGTGTGTGTGTGTGTGTGTGTGTGTGTGTGTGTGTGTGTGTGTGTGTGTGTGTGTGTGTGTGTGTGTGTGTGTGTGTGTGTGTGTGTGTGTGTGTGTGTGTGTGTGTGTGTGTGTGTGTGTGTGTGTGTGTTGCATACCTGCATTTCATAATGTGTGCGTTTGGGTATAATGTGCGCATCACGTCACTGCACATTCTTGTGTTGCCTTCTAATGTGTGTTTGTGTGACTGTACTGGGAATGTGGGGGTGTTTCTCTTTGCTTTTGTATTTGAATTGTGCATGTGTGTGTGTGTGTGTGTGCGTGCATGTGTCATTGTAAACCCACTGTTACCATAATCATCTATAATGCTTTTTCAACAAATTATTTTTCATGAAACTGTTCTCTTCAAATCTTTAGCTTTAGTTCTGCTCAGCGTGTCATTATGCATGAGTTTACTTGCCTGAAAGGAGTAAGATGGTTCAGAAATGGTAGAGTGTTTTCATCCACAGACTGATGAGTTATAGGCCAAAACTTAATTAAGACTTTGGATGAGCATCTTCCCCTTGTATGTTTTAAAAGGGGGAACTCCACCGATTTTACACCTGTCTGTTTCCGTCTGTTTCCAGGTCTTGGACAAGCAAATTTTAGAAGAAAAAAAAAAGATGTAACAGTTGTGCCAGATTGTATGTTATAATATGTTGCATTATATTATACAAAAAATGCTTTCTATGTATAACAAGAATTCTAATTTCAGCTAGATGCAACATCTACACAAGCAAGTTCACAAATATCATTTCAGTATAACTCTTTCTCATTTAATAAACAACATCACCATCCAACATGGGGTAGAGGGAGGTGGATAGGTAACTGAAGGTCACATTATATTTCTATTCTTTAATTTGTCATCTAAAAGGATTGTTTGCACCCAGTATTAAGTCTTTTATTCCTTGTGTTAGGGATGGCCGATATGGCCCTAAAACAATATCACAATATTTCAGGGTATATCTGCAATAATGATATTTTTGATGATATGGCAAAATTAATTATTAATTACAAGAACATACAATTGCAACAAAATAAGTGTTATGAATAGTAAAATGAAGTAAATATAATATAATAAAATATACAGTTTTATATGTCAGCAAAATGTAAACAGTTTGCCTTCAAATATTCAGTAAAAACAAAACAAATCTATCTCTCAGCCCTCAAAGACAGATTTGCTCAAACTAGACTAAAGGCATGATCGCACCTCGCATACATTCTGCTCAGAATTATGACTGTTACTTATACTTACACTTATATTGTGTTTTTGCTTTTGTTTAGGGTATGTGCTCTCCATCATGGGTCGTCGACGCACCCTCCCTAACATCAACGCCCCTGATTGGGGCATCCGCATGCAGGCTGAGAGGCAGGCAGTCAACTTTGTGGTCCAAGGTAGGATGACAGACATGTCTGTGCGATAGCGTCAGCTTGTTTGCTGGTCTGTAATCTTATTGTTTTACTTAATGATTAGGAAGTGGCACTTGTTTGAAACTAGCTGTTTGTGGAAAAAGTCAATCACTGTAACTCTATTTAATACCTTTAATATCTTACCTTTCATCTCATTTAATCATTAGTCAGCTTCTTCACTTTAGCTTTCTAACCACTGTCTGGCTTACATGCCTTTATGCGTATGTGTGTGTGCAGGTTCTGCTGCTGATCTCTGTAAGATGGCCATGATCAGAATCTTCAAGCTGGTCTCCTCCTCCAGCTCATGCTCTGCCAGGTACAACCATTCAGCATGGGGCTAGTGACTCAAGACGCTCATATTACAAGCCATTTTTCCCATGTCATACCTAATGTAACAATATGTCCTTCACTCTCTCCCACCATACAGCAATAGAGTTCTCTCAAATGAGTGCTGCTGTTACAAAAGTATACTACAATTAAATGAGTATGTTGAGTGAGCAGGAAGCAAAGTACAGGGAGGACTTACTTGAAGCCGTCATGGTGGCATGTTGATGAAGATGCCGCAATATTAGTAGTAGTTGAAGTAGGCCTGTACTGAATAGTTTGAGGCTTCAAAGCTTCATTCTGTTGCTGGTCAGCTCTTTTTTTTCATGTTTATTAATTATACCTGGTAATCTGCACAGTTCAGCACAAAATATTAGGCTGTATGAATATTATTAGTATAATACTATTTGTAGTATTAGATTCCAGTGGTGGCTGCGTGGGATTGTTTCTGACTCGTGTGCTCCAAACATTTCCAATAACTCCAGAGCATAGCATAATGTTGCTATAAGGCTAAGGGCGTGATTATTATTTTTTCATTATTTTATACCCTTATTGGATTAATAGAAGAATATTGATTAAAGAAAGTTGATTTAATATAAAAATACTAACTCATTTAATCTGATCAAACGCATCATCCAAATTGAGGATTTTGTTCAAGGAATTTAATTTTTTGGGTGATGACATCATAAAATATGACAACAGACATTTAAAGCTCAATTCGAAAACCTCAATCCAAGCTTCGAATGAAAAAAAAAGATGAAAACAAAAGACATTCGGTACAGCCCTAAATTGTAGTTATAGTCTAGCAGAAGTTGGTGTGTTTATAAATTTTTTAATGTGTTTGTAACTGTAGGCTGATAGCACAGCTCCACGATGAGCTTCTGTACGAAGTGGAGGACTCCCAGGTGGAACAGTTTGCAGGTGAGTTATCAAATATTTCCCTTGTATCAAAGA
Organism: Gymnocephalus cernua; assembly: GCA_023631565.1. Taxonomy (NCBI): domain Eukaryota; kingdom Metazoa; phylum Chordata; class Actinopteri; order Perciformes; family Percidae; genus Gymnocephalus; species Gymnocephalus cernua. The sequence continues at coordinate 18,627,395 of CM042445.1, forward strand.
AACATGACCTGTGACGCCAAGTATTTGTAGAGTGACGAATACTGTATATTAAGTAGTATAAAAGCTTGAAATGTGTTTTACACATTAAGGCTTGTGATGGCAAAATTATATTTTAGTAACTATGTCTTTCTGTATGTGCTCTTGTTATGTCTCCCCCAAGGAGAAGTTAAATACATTTGTCTGTGAGAAAATAGCCAACCTAGGTTTACTGAGATACAACCGTAGTCACAAGGTCTCTACAAGTTATACGACATAACATCCCTGTGAACCAGACAGACCAGAAGGTCTATCTTCATTTGTTATTACATTGAATTGTGTGCTTAAAGCGATGTCACTCCCTCTCTCTTATCTGTGTATTTAAGCTGATGTTCTTGATGTGTGAACTTTGAAGACTCTTCCACATGTTGCTGCGTGCATCTTGTGAACGAGTTCTCCTATTCTGCGCAGAATATATGTACTTCAATAAATTACAAAAACCTACATTGGTTTCAGTCTACTATTTCTTGTTACTTGTTTCATCTTCAATTATTCTAAAACAGTTAATTAATCTACACCTGCTGCACCCTGGGTATTTTCCACCACAGGCTTGTTTTGGTAAATTCATGATAATTCGTGACAATGTTACAGTTAAAAGAGAACTCCACAGATTTAGCATTGCATCTAACAATGTCACACACATTCTTCTTCCTTGTCAAAACCTGCACCTACATTACCTACAATGAAATGACTCCACATGTGTGTGCATGTACTTTGGTGCAGATCTGGTGAGGAGCACCATGGAGTCCCTTCAGCACATAGACCATCTAAGAGTCCATCTTAAGGTGAGTAAATGGAACCTGAAATTAAAATCATCCAGTGATATAATAATGTCAGTTGTCGTGTTCAATCGTGGATGCAAAGATTGTTTTTTTTTTTAGCTAGGGGCACTTTTATGCTAGCCTCAAAATAGCTATTTTTAAACACTAAGAAGGTTCAACACAACATGTAACTTGGCTTGAAGTATCACCAGGGGCTCTACACATTAACGCAAGCAATGACAACATTGTTTGTGTACCCAGAGTTTACTAAAAAGAAAGGTTTTGAACAACTCACCGTAGCTCTTGTTGTTTCCGGTCGCTGCCATCTCGGCAGTCAAAACGAGTCAATATCAAAACAAGTAGCAAATGATTTAGTATATCCCTTGTGCACCGGTGTAGTTAATGTGTAGAGCCCCTGGAGATCCTTCAAGCAAAGTTTCATGTTGTGTCGAGCCTTCTTAGTGTTTAAAAATAGCTATTTTGAGGCTAGCATAAAAGTGCCCCTAGATCTCCCATTCAAAAGGCCATTTGACCGAAAAACGAGAATACGGTAAATCTTAAAAGTGGTGCTTCCGTCCTAAATATGCTTTTAAACGAAAGTTTGACTCACGTACATTCACAAAAAGACCCTAGGTTGCATTTTGGCGAGAGTTACGCTTTAAGTACAGTGCATTATATTGTGCCGATATTTACCCATCAACCCACACTTTTTAATTTTAAGACTCAGAAATCATCCTTACTGCTTTTTCAATAAAACAAATATTTACTCAGTGGACTACTGATTATTGAAATACAGACAACAAGCCACAGGGCATGACATCTACACATGTACAACCCCAAATCAGAAAAAGTTGGGACAGTATGAAAAACACAAATAAAAAAAGAAAGTAGTGATTTCTAAATGTACTTTGACTTGTATTTCATTGCAGACAATGTAAACACAAAATATTTCATGTTTTGTCTGGTCAACTTAATTTCATTTGTAAATATACATCCTTTCCTGTCATTCAGACCTGCAACACATTCCAAAAAAGGTTGGGACAGGAACAATTAAGGGCTAGTAATCAGGTAAATTGGTTAAATAATGATGTGATTTGAAACAGGTGATGTCAACAGGTGATTGTAATTATGATTTGGTACAAAAGCAGCATCCAAGAAAGGTCTAGTCCTTTAGGAGCAAAGATGGGCCAAGATTGGCAAAGGTAACTTGCACTTCTGTGATGGCACCATTAATGCTGAAAAGTACATAGAGATTTTGGAGCACAATATGCTGCCTTCAAGAAGACATCTTTTCCAGGGACGTCCATGCATATTTCAACAAGATAATGCAAAACCACATTCTGCACACATTACCAAGTCCTGGCTGCGGAGGAAGAGGATACGGGTACTTGACTGGCCTGCCTGCAGTCCCGACCTGTCTCCAATAGAGAATGTGTGGCGCATTTTGAAGCGCAAAATGCGACAACGAAGACCCCGTACTGTTGCCCACCTTAAGACTTGTTTGCAGCATGAATGGGACAAAATTACATCTGAAACACTTCATCACTTGGTGTCTTCAGTCCCTAAACGTCTTTTAAGTGTTGTGAAAAGGAATGGCAACATTACAAAGTGGTAAATGCTTTACTGTTCCAACTTTTTTTGAAATGTGTTGCAAGAACCAAAATAGGAATTTTGTTTTTTTGAAAAAAAAACAATAAAAATCATGAGGAACACATTAAATTATGTGCTGCTGTATTGTCTGCAATGCAATACAAGTCAAAGTACATTTAGAAATCACTACTTTCTTTTTTTATTTGTGTTTTCCATACTGTCCCAACTTTTTCTGATTTGGGGTTGTATGCTGACACCTTTCTCTTTTACTGTGTGTGTGTGTGTGTGTGTGTGTGTGTGTGTGTGTGTGTGTGTGTGTGTGTGTGTGTGTGTGTGTGTGTGTGTGTGTGTGTGTGTGTGTGTGTGTGTGTTTTCCAGGTCCCCCTGAAGGTGGCAGTCTCCAGTGGCAAGTCTTGGGGATCCATGTCTGAGCTTAACATCCCTCCAATGTCTCCCTCTCCTTCTCTTTAAGTCCTTCCTCTTTTTGCACTCTCTATCTTTCTCCCCCTTTCACCACCTCTTTTGCTTCTTCTACCACCACGCCTCTGTATCAAATACATTTTACAATATTGTCTTGCTCTGCTCCCTCTCCCTCTTGGTGTGTCATCTTTCTGCCTCTTCTTAATTTCTTGTTACATTTCTTTCTCTTGTAGTCTTTCTGTTTCACTCAGTCTGTCTCTCCCGCTCTCTTCACGTGTCCTGCATCCACATTGCTATGGAAACCAGGCAGCTGCAGCTCCTTCCAGCTCCCAGTTCTTGCTTTCACTCCATCCGTATCCGGGGGCAACGGTAGGAGCCACAGACTGGATCGCTCTTCTCCTTCCTCCTCTCCTCTGTTTCCACACTCCTATTAAGACCAATGCTGTTTTCTCTGCCTTGTTGCCAAGGTGAATCTCCACATTTGAGAGAGTGCTTGATATTTATTGGTTCATAAAATGTGTTGTATGATTTTTTTGTAAAAAGGCGTAGCGTTGATCTACTGTGTACCTGCAATATGGTGTACTGTGTTCTATAGAAAACATGCTTGTATTTATTGCTTTGTTTGTGCAGAATAATTCTTGCTTTGAGGTTCCCACTTCATAAACCCAATGACTTTTCTCACCCGGTTTCATTTTCTCATGCAGGTTTTTCTTTGTACTCTAGGCACTAATTGGCTTAATGAATTCCTCAAGCTAATTTGCACATTACATTTTAGAGCATTTTTAGAGGTGATGCTCTTATTAACAGAAGTGTAGAATACCAGAACAAGCATAATTATCTTGAATTTAAACAAATGTTACAAATAAGTTTTAAATCATAGTTCCCTGACAATATTCCTTTCACCCTTAATTGACGATGATTCTAGGGGGGGCAAAGAGCAATGGAGAGTTAAAAAAATGTATTCAGCAGATATTCTAATATATTAATGCCATAAAGTCAGGATATTTTCGAGGATGATTTCTCCAATAAACCACCTTTTTGTTGGTTGCATTCAGCTGATTCAAAGATGATCTAATTTTGCTCAGTCATGTGCCTCCAGCGCCTCGCTCTCTCCAGCTCATCTTTGATCCACTCACTTGACGCTAGCCCACTCTCCCCTTTGTCCTGTTGGTGCCTCTGTCACACAGACACATTCCACGAATGCTTGTACACAAGAATACACAGACTTAAGAAACGCACGCCTACTCTTTTTTTTTTTTAATCTACGCAGCCACCATGAAACCACTCACACACAATCACCGGCTTCCAGGCACACTGATCGACTTTCCTTGTCTCTGGCAGCCACAGCAAGGCTCTTTTGGCCCCTGTTATACCGTCTTCCAATTAAGACCCTTTAAGCCTACAAAATGGGTCTAGGCAGAACCATACACCATTGTGACCATTTAAAAAAAAAAATGCCTAACCCCCATTACCTATTTAAAATGTCACCTCACGTTGGCTGCTAATTATAGGAGTTGTCACTTTTTAGGTTAGTACAAAGGTGGCATGTGGGATACCCAGCAGATCTACCAACAGTTCTGTCTTGTCATGTATTTACATTCCTCAAGTTTCCTTTCTTTTTCAGTGCAGCAGCCCTTCACTTTGCCTGTTGAACCCACTGACAGGAATGTGTTCTCCATGTTCTGTTGTGAGAGAAGCTTTTCTCACCAGGTCAGTTTGAGCAGTTCAAAACCAGAGCAATGGACAGTGTTATGGAAATCTGCCCTCTATTCTCTCATTGTTCTGTGGTTTTAGGGTTCATGGCCACCCCCCACCCCCCTTTCAGAGGGGAGCGTGAGACTGGTATGTGCAATTTCTAGAAGGCACAGTGAAATTTGGAGTAGGGGTGTTCAAAGTAGTTATGGTGGTAAAACAAAAATAATTTTAAAAAACTGTTCAGTTGTATTCTATATACTCAGTTGGAACATTTTTGTTCATTTCGCCAGTTAAAATAATCTGGCAGCAAGGCATATTAAGAATAATTATTACATGATGCCTGTTATCTTCTACTTTTATAAATAAAAAACAGAAAAATGCATAATGGAGATCCATCGTATGTTGGCCTCCATTCTATTTCTTAAACGTTTCGCTTTAATGATATGAATGAACTCATGATTATGTTCATTTGAAGAAACAATGCCTTCACTTTAATGACCTGTGCCATTAACAGCAGCCAAGGGTCCCTCTGAAGACTCCAGTTGTCAAGGGCAACAGTATGAGTCTCCCTAGCTGCCATGGCGACCCGTCAGATTTGTAAGTAGACCCTGCAGCACATATCCTCACGGCTGTGATTACTGACACTTATATCACTTCAAATCTAATATTTATCCCAAATTCTCTATCACTTCACCTTCTCTTCTCTGTTCTCTTGGCAAGTATGAAAAAAATCAGTCTACTGTTGCAACATATAAAAGCTTAATGCATCATCATTTTTAATTGATACAATATATGTACATCCATGTTTCAATCGTCATAATGCAGGAAATCCCATCTTTACATCTATACAGTGTTCCAAGTGTTTGTCAGTATAAAAGAAAAGGTTAATAATCACAATAATAATAGTAATCCTGGTGTGGTAATACAGCAGTCTTCCAAAGGAATGGCAGAAAGGGAACTGAAAGCTAAAAGACCAGGTTGTCACTGCAGTCTCACTGAGGTCAGGCAGACTGGTTGAACCTACGAACATGCCTCTTCATCTTAAGCACTGTCTCCCTGGGAATCACTAAATCTGCTAAATCATCACATCATACTTAACCTTATTACTGTTTTACATGATAATCTTGTCCCACACCATACCTGTCTGTCATTTTGACCCTGCTTTTCCTCTCTTTCTCTTCCTGTAACCTCTCTAGCCCTATGGGCCCCTGGCACTATTTTCTCACTGCTCTAGTTTACATGGGGCCTCTTTTCTCAAATTCCTCACCGTAGCCAAAGCACCCCTGTCCTAACCCCAGGTTTTCAAAGTTCCCTCAGAGACCATTTAACTCCCTTCCCCCCCAAGTCCATTCATCTCATCCAGTTATGTATCAATCCCTCCTTCCATTTCTCTATCATAGATTGCTTTAGATAGATAGATTGTTGACCTGACTGCCTCCCCACAGTGTGGCTGCATATCAATCCCCTGCTGTGCTTTGTGTGGGTCGGTTTCCTGGCAACAGACAACAGCCATGACAGGGCTCCAGGGCAGAGAGAGCCCCTTGCATTGCAGCAGTCTGCTATAGCGAGATAGCTCAGTCCAGAGCCACTGATATTCATGGCCATGGCTGGTGTGTGCTATACGCTAACAGAGCTGCTGCTGTTGCAGTGTTCTTGGCTCTCTATGGTGACTTGAGAGTTCAAGCAGACAGGCAGGACAAGGAAGGCTGTGTCTGAACCCATCAGCCTGGGATAGAGACACCAAGGCTAAGATGGCTCGCTCTGTAGCCCCTGAAAGTGTCAGTCATTAGTCAGTATAGAATTGTTTTGAGGTAATACAGATGAAGACACCTGCACTACTGTATAGTCTCTTTATTAGTGCTGTAAATATCTTTAAAATATATATTTTAAATATTTTGAATCCACAGTTTCTTTTACAAAAGGAGTAAAAATGACCCCCCGATGCTATTTACAGTAAAATATACTTTACAACTTTACAGTAGCTAATTTGCAGATAAAAAAAAAGACTTTGAATCTCACTTGTGAGAAACATGATTTGTGATTCTTGCAGTTGATTTTTAATTTAATTATTTTTCAATTTGTACTGACAGAGTTGTGGTAGTGAAGTTGCAGTGCATGTCTCAGTGGTACAAGTTAAGTCGAAAGTCTTTGTGGTTAAATAAAAGCTCAGCTAAGAGACTTACAGCAGACTGCACTTTCAGAATGGGGCTGCACCATCTTTTTCCTGTCTGCTTGAACGCTCATTCTTTAGCATCCATTATCCCCCTCTTGTCATTTCCTATTGATATCTGTACAAATTTGCAGAGGTACACCTGTATACTTCAACTTCGAGTTTTAAAAAACACATCTTTGACACCTCTTTGAAAAGAAAAAATACAAAAAACAGAAACATTTTACAATCAAACACCCCTTCAGGCTTCGATGTAATGAGTGGTAATGTTGCAATGCCAATAATGTGATGGCATCACTGCCACTAATTGGTACAGTATAAGGGATATCACATCAATGCAGCATTTCATGTTTTTAATAAAATCATTGTTGATAATATGCATATTAAGCATTATTTTGTGGTTTTCTGTTTGTATTTATTGCTTGGTTAGATGGCACATGGGCAGGTTTTTTTCTTTCCAAATAATACCAAGTAAGTACAGGATTGTGTTGAACAATATATAGCCGCATAAGGAACAAAATGCAGAAATTATTGTCACCTTTGGCAAATTTCCACCAAATAAATTAGCCATGGGTCGTAATGCAAATCATACATTATGGTATCATGTCTTGTATATATGCTAATGATACATACAGTCGATACAGGAGAAAGAGAAACTTTATCCATATTCTTCATAGGAAATGTAAAAAATCAAAACTATCTGTACTTTAATAGCAAAACAAGACACAGTTGTGCTACAAGTGCTTATGTGTTCTTGGCACCCGTGGCCTCAGTCTAGAGTAAGTCCTTCTGTAATCGCCACAGTGGAGCAAAATCCTCACCAGAGGTAGAGAGAGAGAGAGGGAGTCCATGCTATGGAGCTCTGTTGCTGCAGACCTCCTCCCGCAGTCCCACCACACACCCCTATTTAACTGCCAATGTGGCACATTCCTCCCTCACCCCTCGCCCTCCTCAGTAGGTGGAACATTCCATGCGACAGCCATCTTCTGAGACAAAAATGAACTCCATCAGATTGGTTAAAACCGGCAAAGATGACAGGTTGCAGTAAATAATACATTAACAACAAGCAGAAATACGGCTATTTACAATCACACTAAATGTCTAAAATCTAATGTAGTGGTTTAGTCACTTAATAAAATAAACAATAGCTGCTTTTCAACTTTTTTTCTCATATCCTTCTCATTCATAAAGTAAAAAAGCAACCAGGAAAGATTTAAAACAAAAATCTTTCTAAGACCTTAAATGTTGGCAGTTTACATTCATGCCTGTGAGTGTTTCGGCCCCAAGGCTGTCAAGCATGGACACACACCATCAACACAACACACCCACAGGATCTGTACATTTGTGCAGTTTTGAATTATATGCTCCTTCACCAGTAGATAAACCAAATTAAATATTGATCGTGACAAATACTGATATTTTTACCGTTTGATATTTTTAACGGCCAGAATTTAATGTGACCAGGATTTTTTCTTTTTTTTTTTAAACTGCTGAAGTTGAAGCTTTGGCTTCATTAGCCTCAGCTTGTGCCTCTGTGTCTGCCATCAGAGAGCATCAGATGATCATTTTTGGGTTCTAAAGCACTCAAAACTAAAAGAGCCTTCACCAGCAGGAGAGGCCTTTATGCAGCATACTATCTCAAACCTCAACCAATAGGACAGCACACTCACACTCAAACAAACCACAGAAAACCAAATAAAAAACGTGTGAGGATGTTTTTGGATTGTACATCAGCAGAACATTTCAGAGGAATGGTTTGTAACTAAATATACACTCGGGTAGAAGTTGCATACAGTTTAATTACTACATTCTAACATCAAGTATGCATTACCAGGTTTAAATGGGAGGTGAGACTTTAGAGGGCATATTATTCACATTAAGTAGAAAACAGACATTGCTCAGACTTGAAATAAATGCATTATAGTCAGTGCACTTCATCTTTACAATTCAAAGTCACCCCTTAAATAACTAAAGCCATGCAGTCCACAAGATATTTGAACTCCAGCGTTTGATTCCGGTGTATAAGGCCTTGGCAAAGGCTTTTTGAATGATATACCTTTGTTCAGAATATGTACCAGTATGGATAATAGCTTCTCCCAAAAACATACGTGGAATATTTTGCATTTCAGCAGGCAAAAACTGAGATTGACAGCAGCAGAATTGGCTCAGAATTGACAGACTTCACATTCTTCCACAAGATCCAGACCACAGTTTGTTTTTTACAATCCACCTCAGCAAAGCCCACCTCTCACTCTTAACCTTCGGACCTCACCCAAGTCTTATAAAGAATTGGTTGAGTCATTTAGTAAGGACCTAAACACACTGGCAGCGATAACTTACATGAGTTATTTGACACTCCAAATGTGTCTGCTGTGTTGTTTCTATCTAAAGCCTCATTCATTTCACAACTGTGATATCATATTTTGTGTCTATACTTTAGTTTGGCTGTTGTATCCTAATTTCCTCCTTAGCTTCGTAGGAAGTTTGTAAATACAGTGTGATGGCCAGTGGTAGCTGTTGCTCCAGAAATGTCACAAAATACAGTCTGGTCCTCTATTGACTCTCCAGCAACAACCAAGTTCAAAGCAGATGCATCAAGGTGGTATGAGGCATCCTCCATATGTTCCTCTATGAAAACATCTGATGCGTTTTTTTTAAACAATACTGGTTGATGTTTTCAGTGCATGTGTGCCTTGCTTTTACTTTGTAGAATTTCATAGAGAAAACTTCGGTTGGCTCTAATTAAAAGACAAAGAACTTGTCAGTAGCTAAACCTTCTCTAGACAAACAAAGGAAGGGAAGGGGACCTGACATACATAAGCATCTCAACGGCTTTAAATAGCTAAAGTCGACTGTATGTATGTACACACCTAATTATAAAAAATTATATTGTGGAAAGTTTAATCCAAAGTTGGATGCAAAATCAATCAGGTATGTTTTAGGCATTTAGCTGACACAGTTAGAAGATCAGTGTGGCGTTTGAGGACACTTTTAACAAGAAGCAGCTATTGCCTGTGTCAGTTGGAGCAGAGTCTAAACATTTGACTGCCACTGCAAACCATTACACTATCCTGCAGCCTGCATTTCCTTTATCTGCATATGATAAACTTGGCAAATGACTTAGTGGATTAAATATTGTGCACTGCATGGGAAAACATGTTTATCTCTTGCATCATTCTTAATTCTGCAAAGTGTTACCACAAGCTGGTTTAATACTGTAGAAGAAGAACTATGATGCTTTCAGTCATATGCCCTCGCTCCCACTGTGATCAAGGAAGGAAACTAACTTTTTTGTCCTCCAGCCAGTGATGGATAAATCTGAATATCAATAGCCACTTTCAAATTTAGCAAGGCTTTAAGAAAGGGATACAACTATCTCCGAAAGATTTATGAGCACTGGCTTGTGGCTGGTATTAATTTCACTCCTAGGGAATTATTTTAATAATTTCAAATAAAATAAACCATTATAAAAAAAAGACATCTATGGTTCCACTGTATGCCATGTGCTAGGAGTTTCTCCCTTAAAAGTGTTGCATTCAAAGACACATTTCATGCAAATAATACAATTTTCTTTTTTCAAACAAAGTAACACACATTTCTTTTATATTTTCATTTTTAAAAAGAAGCTTATTTTCTTTATATATATATATATATATATATATATATATATATATTGTGTGTGTGTGTGTGTATATATATATATATATATATATATATATATATATATATATATATATATATATATTTACATACATATATATATATATATATATATATATATATATATATATATATATATATATATATATATTGTATATCGTATATAAAAAAATTCTAAACTTTTCCAGGGCAGGCACCATACACGCATCGGATACAGAGGCATGCCACACTTTGCATTGCTTTTTGCATTCTACAGTTGGTTGGCTGGCAGGCATGATGTCATCCAGACGGTGCTGCAGTTGGTGAGTGACTCTGCACCAACTCTGAACACACACACACATTTTCTCTCTCACTTTCTGTGTCTTCTGAATCACACCCATACTCGTACAACCATACATCACCCTTGCAACCTGGCACCAGCCTGTCCCAGAGCGTCACACTGCCTAGATGACATCAGAGTAGGGGCGCAGGGTCTAGACTTCGTCCACCAAGCTTCTAATGGAATAATACAAGCAGTGCAGCAAGGCTCTGTGGCGCATGCAGAGATGGGTGGGAATTGGGTGGGGCCTGGCATAGGGAAAGTCAGTAGAGGGTTCAGATGGAAGGTGTGGGGTCTAGCCCAGGGTTGCAGACAGATTCATGAATGTGTGGTAGGGAGAGTTTTGGGGGGATGGGGGGCAGCAAGGCAAAGAGGGTCATTAACTTCATGATGATTACATTTGTATTCAATTTTGTTTTTTTGTTTTTTTTTTCATCTTATGTGATTTTTTTTGTTGTATTTTGATTTATATTTTACTTTTTACAAATGGTATGATGACGTAACTTAGGCTCAGAGTCATGGATGGCTGAATCTGCTGGTTGTATGGTCAGAGGATGGAGATGGAGAGAGGTGTTATGGGAAATACTTAGATGTTTTGTTCGCTACATGAGTTTTCAACTGTATACACAATATAAATACATGGAGAAGGGGGAATACTAATGCCAATGTGTTGGTTTAAATACTTATTTGCTGTTTGTGCTCAGTCATGTACTCTAGGTTTGCAAGTATTGCTAGTAGTCATGTCTTACCCAAGTTGTTCCCCAATAACCTGGACTAGGTATGTGGAGTGAAGGCTGCAGCTACTTTGTAATTGTCATCTTTTGACAGTCAAATTTGCATATTACAATGTGGTAATATGTGTTTAAAGTTATAAAATTACTAATTATCATTCTAATACTAAACATATTCAAAATGTTAGAATGTATCTTTCTTCACTCAGTAAACAATTTATGTATGTTAAGTACACAAAGAAAGTAGTTGTTTACTTAGATAATACTGGACTCATAGCAAGAAAGGTGCGTGTCTCCACGCAAAAATAAAAATAGGTAAATTGTTCATCATACACTGTTGAGGCACAGTGTAATGACCATAGCCTCATCAAAATCACACACAGTCACATAATCTCAACAATCACACTTACACACACAAGCTCTGACATGCAGCAATATTGTATCTTGGGATCTGTTAGCGAGAAAGCTCCATCCTCCTGTCACCTCAACCAATCAGAGACCCTCTCCACAGCTCCAGTGAGAAAAGCAATGATTACTAAAACAATAGGAAGGAAGGAGAGATCCAAATAAAAGAATCAGAAAGGAATGAAGAGGAGGGCGTGTGAGGAAGATGTACTGTGTTTATCCATCTCCGTCTAGGATGCAGGATACACAGTGCATATTCCGGTAACCATCCTGTCATCCTTCTCTCTCACTATGGGGGTCGGTAACACACTCTCGCTGTGCTTCAATATGGTGTCTTGAGAGAGACTGGCTAAAAGCCAAATGACTTGTTTTGTGTGAGCATGCATGTCCACAATGCACACACAAAATGTTACAATGAAGAGCTAAAAGAGAGTGTGTACCATGAGCTCCCCCACCACTTTTTTGTGTGTTTTGCTCTTGAGGAAGCCATATCTGCCCCTCCCAACCCATTCACTTTTCTGTCCACCCCCAATGACACAGAATGTAAATGTCTCATTGCACTCTCCTGCATCTACACCCGTCTGTTGAATTTTGCTGTGGGGAAATAAGGAGAATGTGGGAGGGAAGGGAGGGCTTGAGGTAATGGGGGAGGGGTAAAGAGGGCGGATTAGTAATGAATGGGAGTATTGATCAGAGTCACATCATCTTAAAACCAAAGGGGCAAGGGAGGGTGCCTAGTTGGGGTGCCAGTTAGATGTTTTCTATAAAAGCTTTTTTTTTCTCCCAAAATAAAAAGGGAGGAGTAAAGGTAAAAAAAAAATAGCTTAATAAAATAGAGGAAACTTATTTAAAATGTAAAAGTATAATACAAAAACAACAGCAACAAAAGCATAAAAGTAATGAAAAAGTTAGTGACTTTAAAGATGAAGTAGTAGAAGTGTTAAGTACTTGAAGTTATCGCTAATGACACAAAATAAATAAAAGCTGTCAGAGGAGAGGATGCAGTCGGGGCTCTCGGGTGAAGGAGGGTCGTTGCTCTCTCTCTCTCTCTCTCTGTCCCTCTCTTTCTCCATCTCCCCCTCTCCATCTCTCTCTCCCTCTCCCTGTCACCTCTCACTCCTCACGGAGCTGCAGGCGGTAGCGGCTGTAGCGGATCTGGAAGAAGAGCCTCTCCAGTGGTGAGCGGTTCATCCCGGGGAGCCTGTAGTCCTCGCTCTGGCCCGTTCGGCGGAAGCCCAGCGACTCGTACAGCTTGTGAGCAGCCAACTTGACAGCCGTCGTGCCCAGGACCACAGCAGCATAGTTGTTGCGCACGGCAAACTCCAGAACACGACGACCCAGTGCCTTTGCGATGCCTTTGCCGCGGTAGCGAGAGTCCACCGACATGCGCCGCAGCTCCACCCGGTTGTCATCCTCACGGCCTTTCGCCGCCACGATCCCCACCACACGTCCGTCGAGCACTGCCACCCAGAAACAGGAGCCTGACAGAAACGAGACAATAAGTTTGATTAAATTATGTTTGTATGAACAGGCTGCTGCTAAGGCTAGATTTAAAATTAAACACTTAAAGGCATGGTTCAACATTTTGGGAAATGTTGCAGAGAGTTAGATGAGAAGATTAACAGTGGTATCAATCTCCTCATCTAACTCTCAGCAAGAAAGAAAATTATCATATTTCCCAAAATGTCAAGCTGTTCCTTTAAAAAATAAAGGTAAAGGCCAGGGCCTAAAGCTTCAGTGTCATTACTGCAGTGTTTTAGTCTTGTCGTTTTAGTCTTGATCAATGAAAAATTTGTTTTCTGTAGAGGTAATAAAGGTAGAGACCCTCACACTTAGCTGCACCAATGTACCGTGAAGCTCAACGCCACATATATTGAATCCAAATACTTTCTATAGTAAAACCTTTCCACACAATCACACAGGGCTTATTTAACATAATATGCATTGTGATGGATGGATGAAAGGAATAACTGGAAGGACAGCGGTGGTAAAATGAGTGTTTAGAACCAAAATCAAAATGAACATCCTGTGTTTCCATTAGCAGCATGTTGCATCATGTCGTAATGGCTTCAATGCTCTGAGAGGAGAGAGAATAGAAGAAGGGATGCAGGGAGTAAATGAATGAGGAAGGCAGAGACCAGTGTCTGAAAAAGGCATGACCGAGCGGTCACTTAGGGCTTACAGTGTAGTGGAGCAGATGCACTGATCTCACAGGACAGAGACAGACACGTTTTTGGGGATTAGATTAAAAAATAATTGCCATTTTAAAGTTTACTTGATTGTGTTGCAGAAATTGAATCTTATTTAACAAACCCCGTATTGTCATGTAAAAGCTGCATAGACAGGAAAGCTCACACTGTATAAGAACTTGCTGTATCCCAGAGTTCAGACACTGGTGACAGACAGATGGATAAAAAGACTAATAACACTCATACAGACAAACAAGGTTAGACCAATGCAGATAGAAACATCAGCAGCCAATGCTCCTCCACCAGAGTACTACTTAAAGCTTGAATATAACCCGTTTTTTATATCTAATTTCTATAAATCTATATTTGTGCTGCAGTTTCTAAGCTGTTCACTTTGACACAGAGTTATTATGTTTGTAAATGATCCTTCTTTTTACCTTTGAATGCCATTTTCAGTGCTTATAATAATAAGCTTTTATAATTAAAAAAAAATCAATGTGAACTGAGCTTACATGTTTAGCTTCAGAGCTAGAAAATGTAAACACATTTTGAAATCCCTCTGTTATTAATAGTCCCCACATTACCCTGGAAGAATAACTAGTTCACATGATGTTAAATAACCGACTAACGTGTTTTGAAATCATTCCCCTTTGAATCTTAATCAGGCACTTTTAAAAAGACGAACATAGTGCATAGGTGCATGCCCTTGCTTGATTTCCTCTAACGATCATCTTTCAAGGAAAATTACCCTCTTAACATTCTGCTTTTTATTATGTAACCATGTTTAAACCGCCTCTCTGCAGAGGTTACATAGTTCTGTACTAAAATGCCATATGTCTGTTATAGATACAGTAAATCTGACTATTCTGGCTGATCTGCGGGCAGTAAAGATCTGTGTCCCTCTGTCAATAAGCTCTGAAACCTAATTCTCTCTCTGTGTCTTTACTCTGTCTTACCTTGCCTTTACACATAACCCCCTCCTTTTATCCTGCTGAATCCCTCACTCGTACACACACATGACGTACAGAACACACACACACACACACACACACACACACACACACACACACACACACACACACACTCAAACAGGCGATGACATTAACATCATGCTTCTGCTGGAGTCCCGTGTGTTAGGAGGGGTTTGATGCCCCTGCAGGCCTGTGTTAAGCTGATCCGGAGGCTTCCGTTACTGAATCAAACAACTGTCATGTAGGTTACCGCGGCAACAGGAAAACCTGAGTACTCCCCACCCTGATAGCTAGACAGGGGTATGGCATCACTGGGACACTGTCTGCAACCGGTGTTTCACTAATAGGCTAGAGGCAGGATACATATGCTAATGTTAACCCCCTGCCCACTGCCACACCACATTTGGGATCAATCAGAGATCGCATTATGAAATCACTTGAGTTCAGGTGGATTGTTGCCCATTCGGCCTGGCTTTATTTTGCACTTCTTTTATTTATGGGGTGGGTCACAATATCTGTCTTTTAACCGCTTTTGCAGTAAAATGTTTATAGAAGAAACCATTTCATATGTGCGAGACCTAAGAGAATATGAAAAACATTGTTGTGCTTTGTTCTACCTCTGGTAGGGGTATTTTGAGATTTTCAGTGCCTTCTCACTAGCCTATAATCTCATAGGGGAAACATCCTGAATAACCATAAACAGCACATAAGATCATCTTGTTACCCCAGTTGAGACTTTATAGATTCACCCTGTCTGGCCAAATCAAATTTTGATGTCAGGTATGGAGACACTGCTGAGGAAACATAACTGATCCATAATGTTGTCTCATTCCCTGTCTCCAAGGAAATGTAAGTCAGATTACTCTGCAGTTTACTGACATTACATTCCTGTATAATAAAAGTCCTTCACCCTTTAAAAACAAAAAGCATCAGTCATGTCTTGCTGCCACTTGGGGGCCGACAAAGTGTGAAGGTAATTATGTGGAGCTTTGATGGATGACTGTTTGAGAGATTGTCTGTACGACTCAGATTTACAAAGTTCACTAATACTACGGAATTTTTCATTATATAAATCTGCAGTGTCAACTCGTTATTATGATTGTGCGTGTATGTCTGTGGATGGGTGGGTGTTGGCATAGGAGGGGGAAATATGCTTCCATAAAGCCCTCCTGACCATCTGTCTGAACTGAGCCTATGCCAGGAATGAGGACAGCACAGGAAAGCACGCACACCAACCACCCATGTGCCTGTCTGCCTATCAGACTGTGCATTACTTAACACTATTAGCCCCTCTTCCCCCCTCTGACTCTGCTTTTTTTGTGAAAGCTAAGCAGGATATATTGACATCTGACATCACTGCTCAAGGAGCATCACACATTAATCTGACACTGCTGCTATTAAACTGCATGGATTTAGCAAGATATTATTTCTGCTGGGACCTGCACTTCGTGGAGATAGGAAGATAGAGACAGACACTCAGAAAAATAGAAAAAATTCAAAAAATCGAGAGAGAGAAAGTTATGGCACATTTCCACCAAGCAGTCTAGTTCAGTTAATTTCACATTATAACCGTTATTCTCACGTTAGCAAACGTAGATAGTACACTTTTCTTGGTACCACCTTGTCGAGGTTCCAAGTGAGCTGACTGGATACTAGAAGGTGGAGTTTAAACACTGCAGACTACTGATTGTCAGAGAGAATGGTCACTATCGCGGCACAGGAAATCCTGCACAAACCCGCCATTTTTTAATAGCCACGGTATTGTCAGAAATCAGTGTTTTTGAATTTTGTATTTACTCGAGCCAGATTTCTTTTGTTTTTTTAATGGCAGCCCACAAACGCTGTACAATTGAAAAAGTGCAGACGGTCCTCTGTTTGGTTGCAGATGAAAGGATTCAGTGAGTGTCACGTTGGAGATGATGTCACGACACAGAATCCCGCCTACACTGAGGGGGTACTATCCGCAGTGGAAAAGGATAAAAGGACCTGGTACCAAAAAAGTGAGTCAAGTCGAGCAGAGCAGTATCAAACGGTGAAAACACGGCATTAGAGGAGGAGGCATAACGTTATGCTCCAAAAGGCATTTTATATGAGATTAAGATGCTCCAGACTCTCATCAAGTCATGTTTGATCCAAAATAAGGGGTGCTTTGAGGCATACTGTTGCATATGCTGCGTATTGGGTCGCAATTTGGTATCCCAAGACTTACTTGGAAAGTGACACTCTCCTGTTTCCCTCAACAACCATTGTAAAGCCTTTCTTGGGCAAGGCACCTAACTCCTAACTGCATGAGTGAAGCTGTGTGTGATTCTCTGGAATATGAAATGGATTAATTTAAGGTGGGGGTGGCAATATCAGTCAGTCAGTCCACCACTTTGTTCCAGATTAATTATTGGAAGGATTGCATTCATGGTTCCCAGAGGATGAATCCTAATGACTTTGGTGGCCCCTTGACCTTTCCTCTAACGAGAACAGCAGGTTGAAATTTGTAGTTTGGATTGAAATGTCTCAATAATAACTTTCCAAATTTTTTTGCTTGTCCAATACTTTGGTTTCTGACCAAATTACCAAACAGTATTGTGTATGTCTCTTGTTAAGGGTAATAGGAGAGTTGCCAAGAGTTAGACATCAAAGACAATATTGTAAAAAAAAAAGTGTAAAAAATAAAAAAAACTCCATCCTCACCTAAAGTTGTAAATCTACTGTAAGGTTGTGGAATGGTTGATATCTTTGGATCAAGCCACTCTCTTCTTTATATCTTTCTTCCTATCTCCCCCCATCTCTTTCCTAGTACTCCTCCTACAAGTCATGAAGGAGGAGCTGTTTAGTCTGTCATGTCGCCACAAGATTGATTGGAGAGAGGGAATGAATAACACACTTTTCCAAAAAAGGCCTCAACCTTTTCCAGTTGTGTCATTTTGAGCAAGTCAATAAGCCCTCTATTGCTCCAACACAGCAGTGCATTGCTAGAGTAGAGCTTAATACAATGTATTAATACAATGCGCCACTCATGTATTGGTCTGTATAAGCGTTCTGAATCAGATAAAGGAGTAGAAAAACAGAGGAAAGAGGGACAATAAAGAAAAAGAAAGAAAGAGTGAGTGAGCAGAGGAGGAGTAAGGCGGCATCCATGTTAACAGTAATAGCGATGAGCCTGAAAGGATCCATTATTGCTGCTTGGGCATACAAACACGACGGGGGGAGGGAGGACATAAAATCTACCATTATTACAGAAGGGGGAGGGGACCTGAAGAATACAGATGATCTCAAGACCGGCCCGAGAGTGAAGGCAAGAGAGAAAGAGCTCTGGAAATCATTCATAACGATTCTCACACAAGCAAAAATCTGATTACTATATTCTTAATGTGACAGATCTAATTTCTTTAACCACTTCACAAGTATATTAATATGTCTCCGTGCATGTGTGTGGGAGTGTTAAGTACTGGCTGATGTGATATGAACCATGTATAAAAAACGAAAAATCACACACACACAGGAATAGTTTTTTATGGTGTCTAACAAGATTATTCTCTTTTCCTTCAGGAAGGGAGGGATAATTAATTCGATAAGCGTTCAGTCTAGACGCAGCCTTACTGTGCTGTTGTTCACTTGTCTGTCCTGAGCACTGTGGCTGTAAGCCCTTCTAATAGTTAAACAGTGAATGTGTGGTTATTTGTATGCATTATTATGTTTCCGTATATATGTGTAATGACACATATATGGAAACATAATAATGCAGGGCACACTCAAGATTTATCTTTCAGTAGTGGCTCTGAATCAAAAACTGTTGCATCACTGCATGATTTATCTGACCCTGCCAGGTGTTAAATGGCGAGTAGGCATTGCTGCTAGTGTTAATATTTCTACCTTGTATACATGTGGTGCAATATCAGACTATGTTAAAGCATCATTTTCTATCCTAACAATCAATGGTGACAACATTTTGTGTCTTGGTACTGTACTGTATATCTACATCTTCTTATTTTAATGTACAACTTTCCATTTTAAGAAGAAATGCTTAAGATGCTTTTGAAAGTGATTATTTTCAGAGTGTTCTATGGTCCTGTACAACACACACACACACACACACACACACACACACACACCCTGCCTCATGCCCTTCTATACAAACACACACACATGGACACACCCTCCTCCTCTGGTCAGAGTATGGATTAGTTTGCCATGCGTAACCCACTAGTCAGCAGTCCTCCGTCACGGACAAATGCAGATAAGAGGAAGTGACCGTCAGACACAGGACACACTTTCCAGATGTGAACACACAACAGTGCAATTACAGAAAATGCATAGTTATTGTGTATTGAAGCCTGGATTTACAGTAGAAGAAGTATTTACCAACGACTTGGCCTTTAAGCTAAATCCAATGTGCATAGGAGAATGTTGGATTGATCTGTGTGCTGTCACACTAAACTCATACAGCGTGCACCTTTCCATTAGCTCAGAGGAACTCATTATCTGGCCCTTTACTGTTGGTTTTACTGCCTTCCTGCCCATCAACACATATATGCATGTTTTATTTGTATGCAAGCATGCAGGTACATGCCCACATTTTACACACATGCTACACTTTGCTGTGTACATGCCATTGTTCACATGGCTGCTACAGCCTAAGAAGCCCCTCTCTCTCCCTTCAGGCCATCAGGCTGGGCTTTACACCAACATGCAAAATGTGAGTCTAATCTATCTATTACATCCCTACTTTTACTGGTTCTGTGTAAATCAAAATGAACAAATCACTTTTAAACTATAGAGCATACAGGTAATCACACACACTTATTGATTAGCAGGCTTTAAATTGCTTATCAGTAGCGATCAAGCGTTGTGATTGGTCACCAGAGAGTCAAGGGAGTGAGAAAATCCAAAATGCTGCAATTAATGAAGCTGCTGTTGACACGTCATCAACTCTTTCCAATGAGTGTCTTTGTTCAGTATTGATTTAAGCAGAATGCGAAACAAAGGCCGAGGGTAGTGAGACTGTAATGCATTATTAATGATTGGCTCCACTATCTCAAAACGCTGAATAGACGACAGATACACGTGTTCATGTACTTGCAGCATATAAAGTAATGGACTGATGGGTTCTCCAGTTTCTCAGTATGTCAAGGATGGGAACAGCAGAGTTGGCCAGTGGCATAACAACATGGCTAACATTGTGACAGCCTATAAAATTAATTTAAAAATAATTATGTGGTGGCCGGGTTGGTTCAGTGGGTAGAGCAGGCGCACATATACTGAGTGGTTTATGCCTCGACGCAGATATCCAGACCTGTGATGATTTCCTGCATGTCTTCCCCCTCTCTCTCCCCTTTCTCACCTAGCTGTCCTGTCAAATTAAAGGCGGAAAAGCCCAAAAATTAATCTTAAAAAAATGGATGGTACATTTTATCCTGAGTTGGAGAGAGTCGGGCTAGCTGTTTCCCCCTGTTTCCAGTCTTAATGCTAAGCTAACCAGGCTGCTGGCTTTAGCTCAATATTTAGCGTGCAAACATAACAGTGGGATCCAGCTTCTCATTTAACTCTACGTCCGAAAAAGAAAAGCATACTTCCCAAAATGTCAAAGAATTTCTCTAATATTGTCATTTTACTAGGACTGCAACTTATTGTCAATGTTGATTGTTTTATGATTAATTGTCATTAGTTTTTTTAATAGAAAAATACTTAAAGGATTGATTTTCTTTGACTAATTGTTTCAGCACTTAATTCTATTTTTTTGTGAATGTAACTGTTTGCGAATGTGTACAATAATATCTGAGTTAAATTAACTTTTGTAACTACAGCGTAACAATGAGTAGTGTAGTAGTAACGTAATTGTCCACTGCCACTGATGAAAGAACGAATGAATAGTAAATTACGCTTTTTTGTATTTTTTTTTTTTTTTGAAAGAGACTGATGGCTGGGAGGAAACATCACTTCCTCTGTGCCAGGATGATGGATAACCCAGTTGGCCACTGCAGCACCTCCTCTGCCCTTTCAGCGTAGATGAGAACTACAGAGGAAGAGGTGCGAAACAGGTGGGAGACAGAAAGGCTGAACTGCAACAAGAGGGATGGATAAGAGAGGAGAGGATAGAAAGAAGATGCCTCATTAATCAAAAGGTGCTGCGGAGTCAGAAATGTACCCAGGAGATCCCTTTGTCTGTGTGCTTACCAGCACACTGTTTATTTATCTTTTTTTCTCACACACAAAATACATCATATAGTTGAGGAACAAACCCCTCCCCCGGATGGCCCTATTTTCTATCTAGCACTCATGTCTTTCCCACCTTACACATTTTTCCTCTCTTTTTCACTCTTTCTCTCTCTGCCGTTCAGAGCTAAAATAAGCACAGCAGGTACCAGTGGGGGAAGCTCAACACGCGCACACACACACACGCACGCGCACACACACACACACACACACACATAGAGCCATAATGAGACTGACTGGCATGTGGCATTAAACAGCCAGTATTACTGAGTGGGTAAGACTTTCAACCAGGGAGGATTTGGCTCAGTGTCTAGTGTCGCCCTCTTTATATTACATTCACTTTTTAAGCTGCTTCAGAGTAACCTATAGTGATTGAGCAAGTCAATAGTGCAAGGGAGGGGGTCTCTTGTCTGCCTACTGCTTGAACATGAGAGGAAACCTCTTTCTTTCTGTATTTACAATTGGTTTTGCTTTTCACAAAAGCTATTTAAAATATGCCCACTTTTGGTGTCCTGGCCCTATGGGATTAAGTAATGCAGAGTCATAGTAATGATAGCTGTAACTCCAACATTCATTTCCTATGCGAGGTACAAAACAAACGCGTGGACACTATTTGAGGAGATAGGTGCTGACATGAACCAGTCCTGTGATACAGTGAGAAACACTGGTGCATAAGGGGCCATAAGCAATCACATTAACAAAGATGGTGTTTGTTGCTGTTGCCTGAAAATTGTCACTACCAGTTGTAGAATTAAATAATGTAGCTGCTTACTAAAGTTTTGGAAGGCTAAAAAAAAAATATGTTAGCTTTGTAGCCCTTGATATGAAAAATCAGATTTTCTTGTTTGTGG
This sequence comes from Gymnocephalus cernua, assembly GCA_023631565.1. Classification (NCBI taxonomy): domain Eukaryota; kingdom Metazoa; phylum Chordata; class Actinopteri; order Perciformes; family Percidae; genus Gymnocephalus; species Gymnocephalus cernua. The sequence goes on from CM042445.1 coordinate 18,649,400, forward strand.
GGACTTACAAGTCTTGTCTGAAGAAGTGCAAAGAGATTATCTGAAAGTAGTACAAGGAATCAGGGATAAAAAGCGTAGAGATAAATAAGTCCAATGATGTTTTGCTTTAGTTATGTGAGAAAAATACTTTCAGTTGAAAAGTATTTTATCGTAATTTATAGTTTCTTTCAGCAAATGCCCTGTAGTTGGTAACACACCAGTGGTGGACGTATTGACTGCCAGATTGAGTCATTGGTTTATCGCGTCCAAGGAAGGACAGAGAAAGATGGATGGAAGGAGGAGTCTGCCAGTTCTTATTGAACTGCTGAATTCGAATAATGGACTTTAAGCAATTAAGAGTTGTACCAAATCTGTTTCAAATGTATCTATTTTATTTCAAACTGAGCTTTGATAATTCAGTACAATATGTGTATATAACCATATCAGCGCCTCCTTTTTGTTAAGGAAACACTTTTATTTTTTTGTTGTACAGTCATATACATTTATACTCCCATTGTTACTTCAATTTGCTTTACAGCCTCTGACCCCCCCACACACACACACATACACACACACACGCACACACACATTTTTTTGTGGCATGTTAAAGAGGTGACAGCTGGCAGCAGAGTGAGTGATCACAACACACACATAGGAGATAAGCGTATTGATTGGTGTGGTCATTCAGTGTGTACAGAAATACGTTGCTCCAGTCAGATCAGTTAGTCTTCCTCTATTACTCAAGCAGTCTGTGGTCAGTGTCCACTTATTTAATTCACATTTCGCTTCATCGTCAAAAAATGTAAAGAGTGGGTAACTGAGGGAATGCTACAAGTATCTCCTCTTTCTCCCTGTCATTAAATCTCTCTGCATTCCAATACTGTTTCTCCTTTAAGTTGATTAACTGCTAGGTTACAGCCAGGGTTCAAAATTGACTTTTTTGTCCACCAGCCAAATGGCTAGTGAATGTTCAACTTTTACCAGCCACACAATAGATTACCATTGTTTTATTGGCTGGTGAATGAAGCAAATCTACCGGCCACTTACATATTTTACCAGAATTTGGCTGGTGGACGGTGCTCATTTTTAACCCCGGTTTCAGCAATACATCATTCATATTCTGTGATGCTCCGATTTATCATCCACCACACCAAGACATCTCTGTTATTAAACACCCCACAGGTTTTCATGCACCCAAAGACGCACACAGACACATTCATATAAACATCTTACGCACCATCCTTATGTTGCCTTCTTGCAAAAACCTTTTTCATACACAAACTGTCACTGTTATCCGTATTTACTGAGAAAACATTTTGTCATCAATATGTCTAGAATTGCAGAGATAATTTCTTTCAATTTTAAGTCTGTTTCCAACTTGTTTCACTCGTTCCTACAGTAGTGTTCATTGTGGATGCTGGGATCTGAGCTGTTGCCTGACAGATGAGTAAACACTATCTAGCATATATTGTTTCAGTGCAATTTGTTAGATTCAGTTCTAACCCTAGCTCCGTGAAGTAATGGAAGCTAGTTTAAAGAGCCAAATCACAGTGTTCAGCAGTTTTTTGGTTGTCGAGTAGCCCTTAATATCTTATCTGATCTCAGCAAGTACAATATTAATCAATGAATCAATTTATGAGATTGATTTTCATCCCCTCGCTCAGGTATATCACTGACAGACATTTTCTTTAAATCAGTCTTTTTCTTTTTCAGTTTCTAGCAAGCTAATAGGTGACAGAAGGATTTCCTGGTTCATTTTGGAGAGACCATGATTCTCCTCCAAATTATAAGCTTATAGACCCTGAAAGCTTGGTTTCAAGTATGTTTTTCTTTCTAGATTAAATATTCATGACAAATAAGCAAAAAAATCAAAGTTATGTTTTGGGGAGGGGGAGTAAAAAAACTCAGCTAAGTCTGGCTTGATTGATTTAGTTACCAACCAGTCATCAGATTTTGATTAAAATGTTGCTACATTCTGATTGGTGCATGGAAGTATGTGACATCACCTCTTTCCAACTGAGCCCCGCCCACCTTAAACTAGCTAGAAGAGCACAGAGAAAAAAATTTAAATCTTAAATTTAAAATAAGCACACTACCAATTTAGGTAAAAAAAAAAAAAAAAGAAAGGGCCAGTGTGTTCAAGAAAATATGTTTTCAGGGCCTTTCAGAGTTGCATTCTGTAGATAATCACAGACTCCTACGTGTTACGTGCCACACACTTCACGAATAACAATACACACCAAATGACAGTGACGTGAGAGGTGCCTCGCCATCAGCACTGCATGTTGGTGCCCAGGTGTTCGTCCCCCTGGGCCCATTCAGTTTGCGTGGATATAATCATTAGCATTGTCCAAGAGCAGTGGTGCCTGACCCCCTCTAAACCATCTCGGCCCTGCACCAATAATGGGAATGCTAAATTGCAATTGTGTATGCAGTGGATTACCAGGCCAGAGGGGACAATGTCGGAGAGAAAGTGACAATGGGGGGGCAATTGACCGGCTTAACCAACACCTGCTTTTTATATTGGCCACGTGGTTCGGGTTAACAGGGAATAAAAGTGTCCAAGAAGTTACTGGGCAGTGTGTCATGTTTGTGGCTGGCTATCGCTCACACCCAAAACTAGACTTCTGGAGAGAATGAATAGTTTGAGATGATTGATTATTCAAATTAGAAGCTTTAGTGGAGGAAATGGGCCTTGCCGACACCGAGCATACTGCAGAAGGTGTATCAGCAGTTTCCTCAGTGCGATCAATAGCGCTGTAATGTAACCTCTCCTCCCTGCCCGTGACCAAGTGGAGCTCAGAGAGGAAGCAAGTGGGGGAAGGAGTGGAGAAAGAGACGGGGAGGAGGGGTGGAGGAGAAGGAAAGCAGAGAGAGTAGCTGCATATTTGATGAGTTGCCTCTGGATTGCATAAAGACTCTAGACCGAGCGAGTTTAACAATGTCATGTGTAGGTTCACTGCCTTTCATGTAGTTGTTCAGGGGTTTTGTCTTTTATCCTTCCAGCTGCAGCAAAGTTACAGGCCCTAACTTTTTAAAGTAGAGGGGTTTTTTTTATAATACCTTATCTTTATCCTCTTTCTTCTTTTTTTAAATCAACACTGGTGGTGGAGCATTGCCGACTGGCAAACCAGACAACGTGTATGTATTTCATTAGTCACACTGCAATAAGGACAGTGACATTTCTCCCTCGTCTTACCTGTGGGTTTCATGTAATAAGCCTCTATGTCAGCCATGTCCGTGTGCAGAGCACAGTCCAGATAACCGTGGATAACTTTGCTGCTGTAGTAGTAGCGCGCACCCATGAGAATGAGGGGCGCGCAGCAGGTCAGCGTGACGGAATTGGTCACGAAATAGCACATTACTATGGAGAAATGGAAGAAAAATAAACGAAACCTGTCAGAAAAGAGAATCACATGTTTGATTTTGGCGGAATTTGACCCCACACAGACACAAACATAAAAGAACAGAGGCAATATGGCATTCATTAACATCAAGAAACAGTTGCATCATATTCTGTTATAATGATACCAACATGAACATTTTCATAAAGAGAGATTAGGATTAGTTTCACACAGTAACTTTCATCAAACTGTAAAGTAAGGCACATTAGTATAGCTGCAGAAGCACAAAATCTGACAGGGTAAAACTTAAGAGTAGAGAGTGCATGTTAGTATTGAATTCATCCAACCAGTTCAGTCCATACTGAAGTAATTAGTCGGATGTAACGCTGGGGGGCGCACAGTGAAACTAACAAGCAGGCTGGATGCTGCATAGCATGTTGTTGCGTGGCATGCAATAACTAGTAGTTTACTCCACTGCACCCCAGCGTGGTGTCAAACATCAGCGCGAAAATATAGAGGGTAGTGACTTGATGGAGAATTTTAGCTACCAATATCACTAAGACTCATTGAGACCGTACTGAAATCGAATTTGTGGGATTTTACAGGCAGGACCATCATGTGTGTCCCGTGCAGTCTAATCAACATCAAACTAACACAGTGTTTTGTTCATGCCAACAGATTTGGAGTATTTAACAATTTGTTATTTTACGTGCGTAACGGCACCGGTCACGATACATGAGGCTTTCTGCACCGGCAACATCAACAAAAGCCAAACGACATCAGAGCATGAGTGGCGCAGAGGCTGCTGTGCAGAGGCGGAGCGTGTGCGAGCCGCGGGGGGATAGTAATGTGTGTGTTGGGGTGCGCGGGGGAGTGCTTTTTGGGTACGTGCGCGCACCCCGTGGGCCAATCCTCAATTTCACTCACTCATTCATTCACGGCACCGGCATGTCATCACATCATCAGCAGGCCCACCGGTTATACACGTGCACCATGCGCCTGGCCATGCCTTTTGTTGCATGATGAGCAACATGCCGGTGCGTGCCGGCGGAAAGAACCGCGTTGGCACACTGTGGTGCTGTAACAGATTTCAACTTAGCTGGACGTTACTGGACGTTAGCTATATGTGTGGGATGTAAGACACTTTCCTCAAATAAATCACATTAGGATGCAAACATCCAACGAAGGCGCAACATAGATGTTATCCAATGTGATATGAGCTAAGAAATAACGCATAGCATATATAGGCTACATAATTAATGTGAGGTAATATGTTAAAGTTTCTCTAGCGTTAGAAAAGTGGGTCTGAAAGCTGACATGGGAATAAATAAACCGGTGTAGGGTGCATATTGCAAGGTAATGGGGCTACTTACCTATCAGAAGAGCATATAAAAACTGAGTCTTGGGCTGCTGCCTGAGCCCCCTAAACGCCGTATTGGGTATCCTCTCCATAATGCCCTCATAAAAAATGCGCCGCACCTCCTCTTGATCCCCGCACTCGAACTCGCGGATAAAAACCGCATCTTTTCTCACATCCGTTGCCTCGGAGGGGTTCAGAGCCGCGCTGGACGGAGGAGAGCTCCACATACTCGACTCTTTTTTGGTCCCAGGTATAGCATCGTGTTCATCCGCAACAATTTTAGTCTCGCAAACCATTTTGGGAGACGAAAAATGCATGCAACTGGCCGCAACAACAACTACAGTTCGGAAAAAGGGGGGAAGAATGAGAGTGAAATGGATGATGTGTGAGATTTTGTTAAAAAACAGAGAAACGATGAAGGGGATAAGACGAAGGGGGGTGTTCTGCTGCAACCCTGAGCGTTTCTGACGACTTGCCGGTGTTATTCAAGCAGTATTTATAAGCAGGCAGGGCGGGTAGATTCAGGTTCAGGGGTTGGGGTGGTCCTCTCGCTGCACAGATTGGTGGAAGCGTTGCGCCGTTATATGCTGATGGTCGAGGGAGGAGGGAGAGACGGACACAGTCGCTCTCTCTGCATCTGAACAGGCTTATGTGTGCCGGCGACGTGTGTAGCCTATTTTGATTATGTGGGCCCATGAGAAGTGGGTGTGATGGCGAGATTGCGTAGAGAGGTTGTTTCTGAACAGGCTTGTCTTTATAATGTGTATCAATGAGGAGGATCCCCACACTGCGATGCGCAGCACAAAGGCGCAATAGTAACAAGGCGACAGCAGCTGAGGAAACGCTCTTGCTATTAATCGTTTGTTTATATTTTTTTAACTGTAGCTTATAACAATTCATAATGTAGGTTTACACTACATTTGAGGTGAAATAGTTCGATTTTGCCTTGGACTCTCTCAGAGATGCATCACAAGGATGGGCATCTCCGTTGTTGCGCAGATAAAAGGGCTACAGTAACAATGAGTGGGTGGAAAAGATCCTGATGTAAGACATGGGTTTATATCCTGATATGAATCGACATTAATCGACACTATGCAGCTTTAATTTCAGCTGCTAGTCGCCCTAATGTCTGGGCACACCAGTGGGCTGTGTGCAGCCTCCTCTGCCTGTTGACTGACAGCTCTGCTGCACTGCAGTGATTCCTCCACGGCTTCCCTTCGTTTTGTCACCCTGCTCCTGTCATACATCAGTTTAACATGGAGATTATATCTCGCCTTACTGCACATCTAGAACATCCCATTAGCCCATCTGTCGGCGACTTGCACCGTACACTTTAAGCACCAGCGACGACAATCCCGGCTTTACGCACGACTGTCGCGGCGGCGGTGGTGATGATGATGATGCTCGATCCGGCCCTTTGTTGTCCCCCGACACTCCTTGTAATTAACCGTGACTGTTATTATCAAGTCAAGCTTTCATGAACAAAAGTGCTGCCATTATTTGCGTGTGCTTTTATTTTTTTTAAAAGGGGATTCAATATTATGATTAGGGGGATGAAGAATATAAGGGTGCCTTACGGTTGGATACAGCTGTAAAACAATAGCCTACATGTCCATATTAGTATAAAACTAAATGTTCTAATAAAGTCTGCAGCACCGTTATTGCGCATCACTGCCACATGGTTATTGAATATTATGCATTAACGGTTTCCTTGGCACCGTAATCAAGACTTAATGTGTTCAAGTCCGCAGGACATATTAAAACATACTGTGGCTGTTCTTTGTGAAAGTGTACAGCCTGGCAGAGCCTCAGTCGCATATGTAAAGCAGAACTAGTTTAAACCGGATCATGAGAGGCAACCTGCTATTGATAAGGCTGCATCCATCCGCACTCCCTCCTCCTCCGGTATCCTCCTCCTCATCCTCCCATCATAGAGCTGCCGGGGGAGGAGGAGGGCAGGCTGATACCTGCATGCTTCACATAGGCCTACTCTGCTCAGACCGGACATTTGCTCCACAAAAATGCGTCGAAAGATGATTTTCTACGCATCAGCATCTGCTCTGCAGCGAATCTCACCATGCCGACCGGTTGGAAGATGATCTGAGCATGCGCAGTGTTCCTTTTTGATTGACTCCCAGTAGTGCAGCCTTCAAGTGTTGTCGGTAATGTCGCAACCATTAAATAAGCGAACCCAAACGGCAAAGTTGTAAAAACATCTAATTTTCGAGCATCTCCAAAATGCTATGCTCTCTATTTTGTCACTGTCTGTGCCCCGACTTAGCAAATAATACATCCACCAAAACATTCTTATGTCCCATAATCTTATTTCCATTTTCTTGACATGCATCTTCACATCAAAAATAAAGAAGCTCAACAATCTCAATTCAATGAAAGATTAGATTGTACAATAATATAAGAACAAAGTATAATGAAATAGTGTGGTTGATGGAATGTATGGGTGTATTTGTGAAAGTGTACAACAGTCTCTGGTTGGGCCTTGCATGTTCAAACTGTGGTGTGTTTTCAGACATGTAATGAGAGCAGCAGGTATTTGTTTTGGAAGTATGTTGTAATTTTGACAGACTAAAGTGTATGTCACTAAGGTATTGAAGTAAGCTGAGGCTACCCTTCTCTTGTTTATAGCATCCTACATTTGGCAGTTTGTGGGGGGGTCAGGTTCCTCAGTTGGTAATTGTCACTTTTTGGAGAAGGTGGTGGTGTTTCTGCAGAGCTGTCACCACAACGTGACAAGACACATACTCGCCCGTCATGTCTGCCAAGAATGAGCGCTCCAATGGCGACATGGTGTTGCTCGCTCTGTGTCTGCTAATGAAACTTACAGCTTACAGAATTGAGATTTGGGTTGGAAACATCCCAGCACAAGTAAGGAAATCATTGTCATCTTTCATAGTTTGAATCAACTAATCTTTATGTTCTTCTGGATTATGAGAACATAAATAAAAAATGTGCTGTGAAATACAGATACGAAATTTAAGTTGAAAGAAATACAGTAGAGTGTAATCTATTGGTCCATTAACCTTCTAAAATATAAGAGCATTTGCTAAAAACTCATTTGAGTCTTTCAACTTTCTTTTCAATTTGTAACCAAATATGTGCTTGACTGACATATCAGCAAAACACTTAGGAGTAAGACATATATCAGCTGAAAAACTACGTAACAGCCACTAAGGGAAAACATTTTTCATTATGTCACATTTTCAGCCAGTGTTGTTATTTCTGACACCTTGTAAATGCACTGTGACTGTATTTACAATACAATAAACATGTACTAGTTTACAGGAAACAGTACAAGTTATGGGTCCATATGCTGGATATGGCAGCAGTACAAATACAATGTTTTCATCAAAGGGACAGCAAACATTCTTTAAAAAAAAAAAAGCAGCGTGTAACAAGAAGTCAAGCACAACAGAAAGCTGAATGCCGGTGACATGTCAAACCATGTGACTGATAAACACCTTCAGGCTGTTTGTGTGGTTTACAGATGTGTGCAGGGATGCATTTTCAACAGTGTAGTTACTTCACAGTATGTGCTGTAAATTGGAAGTCAAAGTCCATAATTCACAGCTATGTTCTTTCTTTTCTAAAGAAAAGAATTACACAAAATTTAGCATAAATTAGTCTAGAAGCCTTGTTTCCTAGCCTCATTAGCAACTCTGTGAGGATTTAATACTCATTCATAAACTATATGTGCTCAGTGCACACCAGAAAACAAGATTGTTGGACGGACAACTCTGCTATTCATACAGGAAATGTAACACGGGTACGTAGTCAAACTTGGCTCATTATTTATTTACGACCAAAGCGGTGTCAAATCCCATTCTATATACTAATACTATAAATAAGTACTAAAACGCATAGCATTATTTGTGAATATTTATCTTAAACAGTTGAATGCCTGGACTCAATTTTATGGCAATCCATCAATAACCTGCCAAGATATTTCACTCTGGATCAAAGCGTTACCCTCTTAGAGCCACCATTTCCAGCGTGGTTATACATGAATAAACAAACTAAATGTGCTTCTCAGTCATTCTCCACATTAGCAGAGTCGTTAAAAAAAGAGCCCCACATAATGTTCTAATAATCTTGATTGTGACCCCCCACCACATCATGCCATTGCTGACTCTCCTGCTTCTGCTCTTGCCCTGACCTCTTGACCTTTTCAGTGACTGGGCGTCTCTCCTCCTCAGAAGTTTAAGGCTTCAACATGTTTCCCATTGTGCAGGGTACAGCAGTTTGGTTTTTCTCCTCTCCTCTGTTAAGCAGCCATCTAAGGCAAGTTTATTTGTACAGCACTTTTCAATAGCAAGGCAATTCAAAGTATTCCAATAAATTCAAAGAAAAGGCAAAGACACAAGAAGTTGTTGCCTTTTTTTACAACCACATTTGATGTTCTAATTGGTCTGTTGACCCGAAGCACACGTGGACAGATTAGGAAACACTGGGCCCCAGGGCTCAGACGCTCAGAAGTTTCTAGCTATACAAGCACTCCCTAAATAAATAAACTTTAGTATGTTTTTCTTGTTGGAGATCTCAAAGCTTACCTGCCGCAGCAGATCGATCCACACCGACATTCCTCTAAACAGAAACAGACAAAAAAAACACTATAGCAGAGTTATTTTGCAGTTAAATATATTATGTCTAATTTGAATGTGGGTTTAGTGTAGCAATGAGCTGTTGTGTTAGGAAAAAAAAAACTAGATCTGTCTAAAATTGGAAAATTTCAAATATTTCTGAATTTCAATGAGAATTTGGGATAGTTCTATTTAAATTATTTTTTTGTTTCTTATATTTGTATTAGTTTTGAGCAAAAATATACGGTCTTTATTGCAGGATATAAAGAGATTAAAATAGTAAATAAATCTAGGTTGGCCACTAACAATTTATGGAATCTTTTTTACCCCCAATTAAAGAAATAAATCCATGAACTGCTTCTAATGTAATGTCTTGTTCAAAAACATTGGAAATTTCCTTATTGTTTCATTCGATTCCTACAGACGTGTTGTTTTGTTTGTGTCCCCTTCCATGATATAATATTTTTAGTTCTCATACTAAAATATATATATAGGATAATATGATTTCATTTAATGTATTTTTTTATTCTGGGATACATCTCACTTGGGCTTGAGTGGAGCTAAATTGAACTACTTTTTTTACACTTGTTGTGTAGAACAACTAATCATGCAATGTATTTTGTATGTCAAATATTACTCAAGTATGGCAAGTAAAGTACAAGTACCTCAGAAATATACTCAAGCACAGCACTCAAGTAAAAATACTTAGTTACATTCCAACACTGATTGCATGTTTACTTTACCCCTATAATAAACGTTAAAGAACGTGTCTTTGTCAACAGTAGTAAGGCTAGCTTGAGGCACAAACCACTTCTTTCCTAAAGAAACTGGCAAGTGTGTGAATAAAAGAAAAAATAATGGTATCTTTAATTAAATTAAGTTTAATTAAATAATTGAAAATGAAATGTTAAGGCACAGGTTGGCCAAAGTAAACGCTGAAAAAAAACAGAACATCATCTCCTACACACAGACATGCAGACTTTTCCCCCACAATTTATGAGATTTTTTTTGTTGGATAATCCACTGTAGATTGTCAATGCCAAAAACAAAAGAAAATGGGGAAAATAAGCTACAGCACAGCACAGTACATCCAAACATGAAAATACAGAGACACGTAATTCGGACACATTTACTGCTGGTTTTCTTGAGGCAAATTAAATAATTGAAAATGAAATGTTTAGGCACTGTGTGTGTGTGTGTGTGTGTGTGTGTGTGTGTGTGTGTGTGTGTGTGTGTGTGTGTGTGTGTGTGTGTGTGTGTGTGTGTGTGTGTGTGTGTGTGTGTGTGTGTGTTTGTTTGTTTGTTTGTGTGTGTGTGTGTGCGCGTGTGTGTGTGTGTGTGTGTGCGTGTGTGTGCGCGTGTGTGTGTGTGCGTGTGTGTGTGTGGTTTGTTTACTACCAGAGGCCTGTCTCCCTCTTGTGGTTACAAGTGGAGCAACAGAGGCAAACACACATACATAAGATTAATTATAATAAAAAAGTGAGTCACAAAGAGAAAGCTGAAACGTAGCTCAGTAACATATAAAAGCAGTGGTGCTATTTGTTATTCACAAAGCAATCCAACCAGTTAACTGCTTTGTGAACAGCTGTTTACAACCGGTTATATAATAAAAAATAAAAATAAAAGAAGTAGCAGCAAAAGTATCATTAGAAGTAAAAATGACTTCTGCAGTTAGTACTTATGGCTTTATTAGTTAGCAAAAGACCAAAAGAGACCATTCACACAGTTAACCCCTTCCACCCTGACTGCTGTGGGAAGACTGCTGTTGATTTACTCATGGACTCATTTGACAGTTTTACTCATAACATTGTATTTCTACACTTTAGTTATTAGAGTATTACTGTAGGTCCACCTGTACCATGTAATGCAATCCAATACATTGGCCCTTAATGAACCCTATTTTTAAAGTTTATAACATTTTACTTTTTATGACACTTTGTTAAAATTGGGTTTGTTGTTATATTACATCATGAGCCTAGTTTTATAGCCTTTATGGCCTTTTCCCAGAATGTATTTATCCCCAAACTAAGTCTATAAAATTAGTAATACATTTCAATACTAATTCAAGCCAATACAACACCATTGCTAAATAAAAATGACTCAAGGTAAATTAACACCTACATATATGACAGAAACTGAGCATTGTAAACTTCACTATAATAGGATTTATTGTACAGGAATTTATTAGATCTGAAGGTGTACATATTGCATTGGTGACTAATTGTTTATGGATGAGAAAGACAAGTTAAATGTGTTCTAACTTCCTATGCCAGTTTCTAACACTTTTTCCACTGACAAGATTTTCATAGCCTATAAAACTATTACTGCAATAGTCAGATAGTTTTGGCTTTAATTGAGATGATATATTTAACCCATGGCCATTCACACAGTGTCTACTCTGTGTGACTACACATTGCATAAGATGCCTTGGAGCATTGGTAAACTGACTTGCAGAACACATTATGCCCCAATACAAACACAGTAAACTTTTTTTGTTAGTAAATAGTATATATTATATTGAGTTACTGTTTGTTCCTGCTAGGAGCAGTTGACAGTTGAAAATCAAATATCGTAAAAGTAATGCTTTGTACAAAAGTAAGGACATTTGTCACGTTGACATTATTTCACAATAGAGGAACTTTTCATTAAAAAAGTAAAATTGGTGCAATAGCAAACCAGAGAAGTCAAAGAAAAATCATTTTGAAAACAGATGGAGACTTGGGCTTGGTTATAAAAGTCGGCTGTCATTTGAATGGTTTCCATTTAATTTCTCCCCCTTCTGCAACTTGTAAAGTGAGATATTGGGGGTCACTTACATTTCACATCAAAGTATTTAATTATTTCCCTGTAGCCTGTGCATACTGGAGAAAGAGAGATGTTATTATTATAGAAGCAGGAGTAGGAACTATCTCTGGGAAATAGCATTGGATGTTTTGTGTCAGCCCTGCTGTGCTGAATAAAGAATGTACCTGTTTGGTACACTTTTATTGTCATGAAAAAAGTAGATAAACACAGGTGAAGACATTCCAGTTTTGTAATTATGATGTCATTTTGAAAACTCGTAAGGTATCATAGTAAAACACATGTGGAACAGTCAATCCTTTGGGATGAACTGTATCTGTGGATGGCTACCTTAGTGACTACATTATTGGCCAGTAAGCCTATCATCAGTGGGGATTTACAGAATATTTGCTAATAATATGCTGGAATCATGTTAAGACTTTAATTTTTGAGAAAACTTTCCCTGCCCTAGAGCATTGTTTGTCTAGCAAACTGTGAACACTTTTCATTGGATGCTTTAGTCACAGTACAAACAGAACAAATCGCTCAAAGGTGTTTATATATTTGAAGTGCATCAGTCAGAAAGTCAGAACACTCTTGTTTCGAGTTGAAGTTGATTGATTTGAGTTTCTACTGCAAACTGAAGGTGAGTCCAGTAGCCTACCTTTATTTTACTCCTTAACCAAACCCAACATAGTCATTTACTAAATAATCACGGACCATGTAATGGTGCTTTGGTATGTTTCTTTTATGATTTCTTTCAGAAAATGAGGGTCCTAATTGTTCTGCTGGCCTTTGCTTTTGTGGCTGTGATCATTGGAGCACCAGCACAAAACAATACTGCAGAAGACAACGGTAACTAGATGATAAAATATGATTTTTTTTAAATATTTGAAGTAATGTTGTATGTGCACCAGATGTGTCTTATGTATTGATGCAAGGTCATAACTTTGTATGCACATGTTAGGTTGTCAATGTTGGAGAGACAATTGTGTGAGTACCTGTCCTTTATTAATGGATGCAATTACTTGTTTCTGATTCAGCCAACCAAGAAAAGGTTGTTGATGTCATGCAGCTGCCAACGCAGGATCGTGCTAAGATAAACCATGCCATGGAAGCATTTTTGGCTATGTTGCACGAAATGGAGGGTTATTTCGATGACAACGAATAAGAAGAGGAGGATTCCTTTGGAAAACAAGCTGAGAAGGCAGAATCCCTCACGACACCCTGTCTGTATGTCACATGTATACTTAACTTCATAACTTCAGCACCACGGCTATCGTCATGGTCACCAACTATTTACAGTAAATAGCATTTCAGTCTTTTCATTGTCTCAGTGATGGGATCAAGTAAAAGTCTTTGACAACATGAAATAAAATGTTTAATATTGGCATTTTGTTGTGCTTTTTATAATATTTAATAGATTTCAAAACCCTACAAAGTAGCATTTTCTGATTCCCAAAACTTTGGTTTCCAAAGTGTATTGTAAAGTGTCTGGTAAAATGTAAATTCTATACTATGAAATATAAAAAATATATAGAAATTTGATAATACATAATCAATTTAAATCATCCCCATGAATGGGATGACATCTGTACACCCATGGTACTGTTTACATTGTACAAGTGATGCTATTCAGGTACTTATGTTTAAATTTCTAAATCAGTGTTTCTTCTTCTTCAGTCTTTGGTCAAGAGAATGAATTTCTCCGGGCCAAGTCAACCGTCTGGGCTATATTATCAAAAACTAGACTAACAGCTTGGCAGAGCAGTGGCTTGGCAGACTGCAATGTTTACCAAAGGATTGCTTTGTCCCTGTAATGGGAATTGTCAGAATAAGAGTCATGTTTTAAAAAGAATTAAAGTAAGGATGAAATGTGTCCTTTCATTTGTTAAAGGCCCTTAAAAACTTTCTTCTACATAAGCTTCGTATGAGCGATGGGATCCAACGTGAACACGCTATTATCCGCCAAAGTTAGAACACTTTTGGTTGTTTAACGTGAGAGATTTTTGTGTTTGTCCTCTTCTCGCTGGTTTGAAGGGGGCGGGGCTCAGTTGGAAAAAGGTGATTCAGCAGCCTTTGAATCAGAATCTGACGACAGTTGTGGGATTGTTGCTTATATCGCCCTGCCCTGTCAGTCACATCTGATCGAAATACACCCACACAGTCAATCCAATTAGCTGAGGGTTGTTAAACTTATAATACATAATAACTAAGCATAATTTACTTTGAAAATAGATTATTTATGCAAAGTATTACATTTAATTAATTTCCATGTAGGCTATTAAATGTCATTGATACTGGCTTTGTTATTATGTACTGAAATAAACTGAAGCCTTTCCAAGAAAAGTAGTGGGATTCATTATGACTCGGCATGTAATGAGTAATTTATGGTGGCCCAGCAAAAATATACATATGAATAGTTAAAGCATTATCATGCATATCATTTATTCATGGTACCCTGCTAACATTGGCAATTTGTCCAGCCTTCTGTTGTTGCTGTGGCCTCCTACTAAACAGAGCAGCATGGAGCTGCTACTACTACTCTCACACATAAGATGTTATTCACTTGGAGTTTAAAATCACCAAGATTATTTAGACATATTTAAAACCAGCGCAAATATATTATATCTTTATTTACTGTGGCTCCAGATGTGTTTAACTGTCATCCATGTAAAGCTTTCAAAGCATAACTCAGAATATCTACAGTAGAAGTGTTAATAAATATACCGTGATGACTGAGAATCTTCACATACACAGCTTAAAGGTTCCTCACACTTTGAAGATGCATAACTCACAAAGAAACCGTGACATGGTATTAAAAGTACTGTTTTGTCTGTCAAAATGTAAATATCTTGACTGAGAACATGCAGTCTAAACAGTTGGCTAATGGCTAAATAGGTGAAGTGCATAGCTAAAAGTAGTGGAAAAGCAGTTGAAACAATTAGCTAAAGTTAATAAACAGTTGAAATATTTAGCTCAAGGTCATCAATAAACGTTTAAATAGTTGGTTAAAAGTTCAAATAGCTAAATGTAATGAATAATCCGTTCAAATAGTTAGCTACAAGTATTGAATACATTGTTAAAATAACTAAGTATAAATAAGTATTTGGTAAATGGTTAAAATAGCTAAAGTAATGGATACATGGTTGGAATGATCTTTCCACCCCCAGTGGTAACAGTAATCAATAGGTTTATATCTCATCTAGTTTACATTTTTTTTTACAATCACTTTAGCACTAATTTCAGAACCTTGACGTCATGTTTCAAAACACAAAACTCACAACCAATGATCAAAATACACATTTTTCAAAACTCTTAACACTTTTTTCAATTGATTGAATACAATACACATAAACCAAAGATCATTTGTTCATTTAACAAAGATCACCTGTTCAATATGACACAACTTAACATCAAAGTACTACTATTTCAAAAAGCAATTCACACATTACATTTCAGATGATTGTCTATTCATTTCATTACAATCATCTAACTATCAATCGATACAACTGCTCAAAATGATAAGTAACTGTTGCATTACTCTTAATGCATAATTGTATGGAAACAGACAAACAATATTCCATGTTTAGATCATGAAAGTTTCAAGATAACGAGATTCATTGTTACTAATTAGTGTGGAGCATGAACCAATTAGACTACATTATCTATGGATGTAATATTTCATCATCATTCTTTACTGTAATGTACTACTGTTTATCAGACACTGTTTCTATGCTCCCATGTACCACCTTTGAGACTATTTACAGTATTGACAGTACTGCACTGTATGCATGCAGGCCCTTGGAATTGCTTGTCCAATTCTGCCAACTTGTTACTGATGATTGAGATATATACTTTATGTATATACTGTATATATACATATACATATATACTTGTACCACATTGTTTGCCATGCCCGAAGGTTTTTTCCAAGATGTTTGGCTAATTGCAATGTAGATGAGAACCTGCAGCCAAATCCACAAGACAGAGTTGATGAATATGTAGAAGTACAGTAATCACTTCTTTGTTTTGCTTTTTATAGTACAAGCAAGTTGAGGAACACTGCATTTGATGTATTACAATACTGTCTTTTCTTTTCTACAACCCCAAATCAGAAAAAGTTGGGACAGTATGGAAAACACAAATAAAAAAAGAAAGTAGTGATTTCTAAATGTACTTTGACTTGTATTTCATTGCAGACAATACAACAGCACATCATTTAATGTGTTCCTCATTGGGTTTTTTTTTCAAAAAAACAAAAATCCTATTTTGGTTCTTGCAACACATTTCAAAAAAAGTTGGAACAGTAAAGCATTTACCACTTTGTAATGTTGCCATTCCTTTTCACAACACTTAAAAGACGTTTAGGGACTGAAGACACCAAGTGATTAAGTGTTTCAGGTATAATTTTGTCCCATCCTTGCTGCAAACAAGTCTTAAGGTGGGCAACAGTACGGGGCCTCCGTTGTCGCATTTTGCGCTTCAAAATGCGCCACACATTTTTCATACTGTCCCAACTTTTTCTGATTTGGGGTTGTATTTTGAAGCTAATTATTTTGCTTTGATTCTAATAAACCTATTTTGTGATCGTACTGTATTGTTTCATCAATACATTTCAGGTTTTGTTCAATGATTCCACTCTCTATTACTGCAGTATTTTTACAGGGATGTATTTACATCTAGTACCATAATTAAACATGTATTTTGTACTACAATATTTAATGATTGTAAGAACGATGACCCAGTGAAACTATGGGTAGCTTGTGTGTGGGTGATCTAAAGTAACGTTTCCATGGTGTTTCACAATAAATTTGTTTTTTGAACCAATGATTGTGCAAGTGCAAGATTTATTTAAAGATATGAATACACAATGCAATGTTTTGAACATTGGACAGCCTGTGTTACAAGTGATGATCGTTTTGAGTTTTGTGTCTAGAGTTTTGAAAAATGACGTCAAGGTTCTGAAATTAGTAGCAACGTGATCGTAAAAAACTGTAAAACCAAATAAAATAGTGTCCGGGTTGGCTCAGTGGGTAGAGCAGGCGCACATAAACGTGGAGGTTTATGCCTCGACCTAGCTGTCCTGTCCTGTCAATTAAAGGTGGAAAAGCCCCCCCCCCCCCTAAAAAATGAAGACATTTGAGACGTGATGCGTGGTATCGATAAAGGAGTACTCGATCCTCATCTGACAGGCCTGTGGGGTTATGGACAAAAAAGACAGGGAACCGCCGCTCTAGTTTTCTTGAAAATTGAATATCTACATATGCAGTCTTGTGCTATAACTGACCTCTGGCCTTTCCACTCGGTCTTCCCATATAAAGTGCATGGCTGAATTATAAATGGACGTGCTTCAGATTCGTCCTGGCTGGGGTTACCCTCTGGTATGCTGAATAAGTCCCACAGTTGGCTGAGGAGAGCAAACTTTTGTGGCAAGGCCAAAGCAATGCCAAAGTAAGATAAAAGGGGAAGAAAGTATTGAGGGTTTTGCTTGCTTGCCCCCTCCAGAGAATTTCAAACAGCTGGAAGATTCAGTCAGCTTTTCCAGGAGCAGATGAAAGAAAAGTTGAAAGGCTTCTGTAGAGAGACGGAGCCAGTGAGTGAGTGGGAGAGGAAGAGGGAGAGAAGAAAAAGAGGAGGCTGCTTGACAACAAGGATGTTTCAGACTGATTCAGCATATACTTGGTGTTCTGAACCCTCTCAGTCACTCATTCCAATAAAGGTTTGGTAGGTTAAAGCTGTCTCAGCAACAGAACTGTCTGGAGTATCGCTTCTGTGTAATACGGCTGTTTATGTGCTGTGGTGCAGTAAAAGGGGATTTGACTCAACAGTGGCAGTACATGGTGGTGCCTCTGGGCTGAGATTCCTGCCAGGTCACTGCAGGCGCTTCAGTGGCCAATGTCTGCCTAAGTTTCCTCTTTTTTTAGTATATATTTACATTATTTCACCCCATCTGCATTTATAGCCATGGGGGGGAAGCAGAGATGTGGAGAGTGCTGCATTGCTGCGACACAGCTAGCGCCATGCTTTTACTTAGGGCTCCTCCTGCTGGTCTTGATACGGGTATTGCAGGGTTTCTTTCTCCATGCTGTAATCCCTCTTGTAAATCAATAAACAGGTGTGTGTGGGTGCGTGTGTGTGTGTGTGTGTGTGTGTGTGTGTGTGTGTGTGTGTGTGTGTGTGTGTGTGTGTGTGTGTGCGTGCGTGTGCGCGTGTGTGCGTACGTGTGTGCGTGTGTTGGGGGGGGGATTTATTTTCAATTATTAGCAGTGGAGTAACAAAAATGCTTAGCTTGCTTTTACAACTCGCACACTAATGAATGTTAACCTACATGCAAGGCAGGCGTAAAAATTGAGAAAATAACATTCATAGCAGTAAATGAAAGAAGTAGAGCTGTAGCTATTATTCAATTAGGCAATCAACAGAAAATTAAGCAGCAACTATTGAGAGAATGAATTAATAGTTTAATAGTTATTTTTTTCAAGCAAAAACTTGGTCAGACAAAACAAGAACTTCATGAAACAAACAATTAATGGATGATCGAGAAAGTAATAGGCAGATTAATCTGTAATGAAAATGGTCGCTAGTTGAAGCCCTTGTTGCTACACCTACAACTGAGCTGAGACCTAGCAGAGACCATAATAAATGAATGAATGAATTTGTGTTCATATTAATGCCAGCAGAAACCCACAGCGCTTCTTTATTCCGGATCACACTGATGATCTGTGATAAAAGTCCCAACCAGAAAAAATGATAAAAGCAGTAAAAAAGTATTCATTGTTTTTATTGATAGGTACAACATTAAGACAATAAATAGTGTCTTGTGACATAATGTTAACAAAGTACACTGTTCATGAACAAGCAACAATAAGACAATTATTATTTCTATCTCTGTGTCCCCTGCTGCAGCCAGCATTCCTCTATCTGTCCTCCCTTCCCCTGTCGACATTGCGTTCATTTATGATACTATATCGTTCATCACTATTCTTGCATACACCTTTGTCAGAAGACCCGTGTATATATACAGCATCTATACATACAATCTACATTAACAGCAGGTTAACAAAAAGTGCTGTAATTTCATGCTACAGTGCGGCGCTAAATTAAGACCTACAAGTTTTCCGCCTAAAAAAGAAAGTCTGAAAATATTGTTTGAACGTCCGGTAATATTTCTTTCTGCTAATTCCTTTTCAAAAAAAAATCTGCATGGTTATAACAAAGAAAAATAACTTTCTTTAACAAGTTACCCAACCTTTTTGCAAAAGAAGCCAGGCTGCAAATCAATTCATTGAAATCAGTGAAATTTGCCTGATTCCTAAAGGTAATTTAATTAAACTGCTATTGAAATATTTTTGAGCAGTTAAATAAATTCCACGTGATGCTACAGTTTGATGTGTATAATGGTCGTAAACATTAATCTCACGCAACACATTCAACAAGGAAATGTATCGATGCATTCTACTGTATCTACATTATACAGTCAAATACTAAAAAGTACAAAAACATAGTTGCTTCATTGGAGACAGTTGAGAACTGACCCAAATCCTATGACGATGAAAATAACCAACTCCGAAGGCATGTGTTTCACGATGTAAAACATCAGTGGTATAAAAGTCGTCCCGAATAAGGCAAAACAACAACATGCCTTCTGATGCATGATTTCAAATCAAAGCTTCACTCAACAGTGATATGACAGAAAATAAAATAAAGTGCCTATTGTGTGAATAAGTTAAGATGAAAATCGCTGTGCATGAGTAGAGGTTTAGAACAGGGTTGTTGTCAGAGTGTGACTCAGCGCAGTGAGTTGGTGGGCATACAGTCACACAGAGCCCTCCTCTCTGCCCTCAGCACCAGCATCTCTGTCTGCAAGGGACAAAACAACAGGTCAACTTAAGGGTGTAAATGCTACTTTTCAAAATCCTATTTTTGTCCCCCTCACTTTTTTTTTTTTTTTTAAGTTTCTGTTTAACTAATTTACTAAAAGACCAAGAAACCGTGTCCTTTTACTGTCCAACCGCTAAAATCCAGATGTAATGTGAGAAGCTCTAAGTTCATCAAAAAGGTTAAATTGTGGACTTCTTTTCCCCCAGATTTTGCCTCTCTGGCAACATACAAGCTGCTCTACCACCTTGGTGGAGGTTGTTAGGGCTATATGCAGCTTGTGAGGAGAGAATATTTTAAATATTTTAAATTCTTCTGAAGATGCTAGAACTGATCATCAATCAAAGGTAAGGCTGTAAAATACAGTGCCCTTTGTAGCAAATATAGAAATAAAACATTATTCATTGACTCTAAAAGGTGAATTGTTGACTAAATAGTATTTTTGTCAATCATTTTTATCCAACATAATAATCCAAAAAGTATCAGGTAGGTCTGTACCAAGAAAGTTGTTGATTATTATTATTATTATTATGATTATTGGGTTTCTGCATTATAATTCAGAAATGTATGTATGCTTTTTTGGTGTACTAGCATTATTATGGAAAGCATGATAACCAATTTAACCATCATTTATTATTTGCCAGATCATATACATTTACAAAAGTAAAGACAATAACACTTATATTACTTGCATATACTTTTTTTTTTGAAAAACTTGACTTCATTGTGAAACCTACCATATAAGATCACATTAAATACAATGTATGTTAAATGACAGCACATCTTAAAATCCTCCAATATCCAGTCATCATCATCCAACCCCAAAATCAATGGTTCAGAGACAAAGTCACTATTATCATACACCAGTTGTTATGTGGAAGACTCATCAGCTGGTGAATCATGAGCATTTAACACTTTGCCATGGGAGATGAAACATTTGTTAAACAAAATCATAAAAAAGGCAATAATACAGGGCCTCAGCTTCTGACAAGACAACTTCACCTACCCTGGCATCAAGGTTAAACGCGGTCTTCTTTAGATCTTGCAGTGCCCGCTGCATAAACTCAAATGCATGACAGTCCACACATGGGCGGCCTGGAAATAAGAGGAAAGAATATAGAAATATAGAGAGATTCACATTAAATCAGTGACCTGACTCAGAGATGTTAGTTAGCTACACAGCACTATTTACCTAAGGTTTTCTAACAACTGCTAATATTAGCCACCACAAGCAAGTAGGGACTGTAGCAGCAAAACCTTTTGAGTGTATTGATATTGAATTGAGCAAGGGGTGTCGTTTATTGCTTATGAATTCAACTTTTCGTCTGTAAAAGGGAAGGTTGTGTTATTTTTGCTTTAGAAAATGTACATAGTCTCGCTTTGAGGAGCTATTTATGTTGATTTTATTCTCCTGGCATTCACTGGAGAGGTCTACTTTTATGTACTGGTGTAAATGTTGCAGATTTCCATCTTGACAATAGTAAATATAACTGTGGAGAAGGCTTTTTTTCATGACAAAGGGGTCAAATTTCCAATTATCACCAATGGTGGCTGCAATACAAAATCATAGGTATTTGCCTTTAAGCCGCTACTTTATTATTATTATTATTATTATTATTATTATTATTATTATTATTATTATACATTGTTTGAACCTAGTAGAGATGATAAAATGGGTCTTAATGTAGCAGTGCGGGCCAATTTTCATGTTGTGATAAATAGGCTACACCATGAGGATGACCTACAATTCCCACTAAGAAACCTTTGTGGGAACCTGCTATCATTAGACTATGAAAAACAGCACTATGGCAGACAGATTTCCGCCTAATAAACATTTTAAAACCCGTACTTAACAGGCAGAAAAATAAATCCAAATCTCGTATTTTTAGTCCACCTACTTTCGGCAGGAATGACAGTTCCAGTCTCCTGATCCGCATCAGCTGCACGGAGACAGAGGAGCTGCACCGCCAGAAGGAGCACCGCTGCCTGCAGATAGCCACTGGACGCCATGGTGACGATGTGATCAATTACCTTTGGAATTAAAAATAACAATGAGCAAGTAGTTAAATACAACAACGGAAAATGTCCTACACGGCCGTCAGTTAATGAAATGACAGAATCTGATAGGCTTTGTTTAGAAAAAACAGTCCAGTTTTCATCGGTAAATATATATATATATATATTTAAAATACAATATGCAGGGAAGAATTACTGTTTATTTAATAAACTGCATGTTATCCTACCGTGAATCAGTCGATATTTTGCCGAACACCAGCGCAAGATGCCCACCTAGTATTGTTTAATGTAGATGAAGGGAGCGCGCATGCGCGTGGCTCATCTAAAATCTGCTTTGAGAACCCGAATCAAGACTTCCGATATGACATTCAAAATAAAGGCCTTGTGACAAACGTGTATGACTGTATAATAGTAGTAGTATTGTATAGATTTTGTATAGATGTTATCATCGATGGTGGGAAGTATATAAATATGTGGAAGTATATAAATATGTTGTACTTTGCTTGTAAATGTCCACTTTTTGCCACTCCACAACAGGGAAATATTAACTTCACCACATGTATTTTACAGTTTTTGTTTTTTTCAGGTTAAGATTTAACATACCAAACATAGAATATGCTGTAGACTAAAGTAACCGACCAATCAGCTACCACGTTAAAACATTGTAAAGTTTTTACAATGTAAAGTATTGATACTTTTACTTGTATAGAAGATAGGTACTTCTTTTGATTATCATAATATATAACACAGCACTGCATTGTGCATATACAGTGTACATATTGCGCAGACGTTTTGAGACGTCAAAAAAAACTTCTTTCAAATTATTTCAAACTAAATAAAAATAAAGCCACATTTAATGTTCTTTTCCTTTATTTTCTTTTTCATTGTTACTTAGGCAATGTCATTGAGCATTGCATTATAAGGGGGTTGTGGTTAAATTGGTACTGTAGAGTGAAAAGAATAAATATGAATAAAATAATTTAATTTAAAAGAATTAAGTGAGGAAAAAAATGATATGCACCTTTGTGTCAATTTACTATAGTTATACCCATACACTATTCCATTTGAAATGCGAAATACAACATTTTTTAGTTTATTAACAAAGCATACAATATATGGACAAACACAACCGTTCAACCCAGAGATATGACCATAGTGTTAAAGTTGAAATACCTGCTTTTTTATTTTGGGTTTTATTTTATGGTTCAATGTTGTCAAATTCCCCCAATTTTGTTTGCTAGGAGGGCGAAGGCATGACCCGCCCTACTCTCCCTTTGATTGGCTAGTATTTGTAGCCTGCTTTAGTTGGGTTGGTTAGGTGTAGGAAAAAGGAGTGTGATTGGTTAGGATTAAGGTAAGAATGCCAAGGTAAGCCAATCAGAGGCAGATAATTGCAGAGTAGGGCGGGACATGCCTTCGCCATCCTAGAGAAAAAAAATACTCGCATCCCAGTGTGGGCGGGGTCCTGACTGTTTTCTTAGGTAGCCCATTAAAATGCCCGAACTCAAAACACTTCTTTTTCCAAGATGGCGTCGATGAAGGACAGCGACACCGGCCTGTGGCTTCACAACAAATTGGGATCCACGGACGAGCTCTGGACGCCTCCGAGCATAGCTTCTCTCCTCACCGTGTCAGTAATTGACAACATACGACTGTGCTTTTCGAGTTTATCGCCGCCAGTGAAGCTTAAACTCCTGCTCGGGATGCTGCATCTTCCCAGGCGGACCGTTGACGAGGTGGGTTGCTGTGCGTTAGCTAGCTGTTAGCCTGACAGGTAAAGTAAGTTCTACATCTATCCATTGCTGTTCCTGAGAGTGCTTCAGACTGCCGGTGAAACGTCTAAGTTCAGCACCGTAAACCCTAGGCGGCAGAGCAGAATCCGTGCGCGGTCACCGCCGTGATGAAAATCGCTTTCCTCTGCCGCCTTCCCCTCAATGAAATGACTGGAGGCGGCGAGTTACCGCCGTGCGGCGATGTGATATCCCTTTAGCTTGCTATCTGTAATGACTGGCGACGTAGCTAACGTAAGAAACAGAAAGCTGATGTTATTCCTGCGACTAATCCTGACGTTTTTGCCTCAGATTCTAGAGAACAACATCTATACGAATTGACGTTAACGTTAGGTAGCTAACACGACTAACTTGACGTTAACACACAATTGCGGGTTTTTTCAGCAGTGGTTTACCAGACAACCCGAAATATTAGAGCAGTTCCCTCGTACAGACATTATGGTAGGATGGGCACAAGGAACATGTATAAAATCGTATTCAGTCAGTGGATTTGGGGGGGAAACTCTTAAGTAAAAGCAATAGTATCTCCAGTGTAAAAAAAAAAAAGAGAGTAAAAGGTCCGCACAGTAGTAACGTTGGAGCAAAATGTATGTAACA
Organism: Gymnocephalus cernua; assembly: GCA_023631565.1. Classification (NCBI taxonomy): domain Eukaryota; kingdom Metazoa; phylum Chordata; class Actinopteri; order Perciformes; family Percidae; genus Gymnocephalus; species Gymnocephalus cernua. The sequence continues at coordinate 18,673,743 of CM042445.1, forward strand.
AATAAAAGAACTTGACAGAATGTCATTGACATTGTCTCTAATCAGAGTTGAATTTTCCTTGCCTTGTTACTGACAGATTAATGTGTTGTAGCTGCTTAAACTAGAGCCAATTTGAACAACTTGACATAACGACTGCAACTAACGATTACTTTCTGTGTTGATTATTCTTGATCAAGCGATTGTTTGCTCTCTTAAACCTTCTATATTATAAATCTTATATTATTAGTACTTGTGTTTATATTTGATTGTTTTCCATTTTGATATTTGATTGATTCCCTGCGCTATTCTTTGTTTGTGTACTGCTGCTGTATTTTGTAAAGTGAGGAAAGTATTTTGTGTACAGTCAGCAGGAGGCTGTCATGTACTTTTACATTTGACAAGAAAATCCGCTGAAATGTGACTAATCCCACTTGTACCTCTTGCACTAAATGATCTGCTAGATGATTTGATTGCGGCCATATGTCTACATTCATTTTAGCAGATGGTTACACTGAGCAATATTGTAGGTTGTCGAGCTATGCAGTTGGCTACATGTGATCAGTGTAAATGTAAACAAGCTGCATACATGAAATACAAAGTTGACAGATGATTCACAAATCCTGTTACCCATCATCTCACAACAAGTTGCAGAATAAAATCTTGGTGATCAATCAGTGATTAAATCTAGGTCAGTTGTCCTCTAACAGATCTCTAGCTACACAGCAAGTACTCGGCAACAGTAACAAGATCTAACAGTTGATCAAGAGAAAATGAAGAAAAGGCATTAAACGTCGATTACATTCGTTAAATGCATTTAGGATTTTCTGGCTTTTGGACGGACAAAATAAGGAAATTTAAGACCGCACTCTGGGCTTCTAATGGGCAATTGTCATTATTACAGTTTACAGTTTTTATTTAAAAAAACTAGAAAGATATTTCAAGCAAATTTAAAAAAAAAAAAAAAGTTAGTTTGTTAAAAATGAATAAATTAATCTGTGATCTTCGAGTGGTTTCACTTACACAGTCTTCCTCTCTCGCCAGATGAAGGAGGCCCTGTCGGAGATAATCCAGCTGGCTACGGTGGATTCGGAGCCCTGGGTGTTGATGGTTGCAGACATCCTCAAGTCCTTCCCAGAGACTGGCTCTCTCAATCTGGACTTGGAGGAGCAGAATCCAAATGTGCAGGATATTCTTGGAGAGCTCAGGGAGAAAGGTAGGGGATGTGTGACTGTGTCTTTTACATTCATTTAGCTGTGGTTGCCCCTGTCTGACTGTCACTGGCCCATTAAAACCATGGATTAAAATAAAATGTATGCTTACAGCAGAATTGTCTACATATTATGGTTGAATTTATCAAATTAGAACGGTTCCTTGATTGCATAATATAGCCACATAATGTGCTGGTACTGTTTGGAAAAGTAGATAGTAAGAACTTTTATCATGTCAGTCATCTTGTTCCCTGCAGTTTAATGAAACTTTTAAATGACAGGAGCAACTGGCCTTCAGTATTTTACTCACGAATATAGTCATACGTTTTTGTATAAGGTGGGGATTTGTGGATCTGGTGAGCAGTATTTACACTACTGTTTTTGTAAAAGCACTTCCAAATGATGGTTGGTTAACCACCAAAGTGGCTCATAATGTAGACAAACATGGCATACTTTGGCTGATGAGTGTAGGAATTTCCTTTCTCGATCACTAGCCCTGGTTATTACATTTTATACGCTTAATTCACTTACAGTGAACAGGACGTCGAGCTGAGTGAACGCTAAGAAAACTGAGGGTATAGAGAAGATTAATATCTCAAATGTTTATGCTGACCCTCTGCTTACTGTAGTTGGCTTTGAACTGAGTTATGTGTTAATCACACAGAATTCAAATATCTCTTTGCTTGAGATTATTTAGGCCTTTTGGTGTCACATCATGTAGCGGTTTCACTCCGATGACACAGCAACCAGCTGTGATGCACACATGAGGACAGGTAGTTCAACACCACTAGAGACCTTATTGTGCATTTAATTATGCCCCTTAATATCCACAACAATGTGTTGATTTTGGCCTTTCCAGAGCAAGTACATACACCTTTTTACCAGCTGGCCACATTGACTGATGGATTATAATTAAAAAAAAGATATATTAGTAATTTTGCAAGCTAGTTTGGATTTACCTAACATTGAACATCGCTGAACGTGGGCCAGTCAGGCTGCAAAGTGACGCTTAAAGCAGCCACAGACAGAGATCTTTAAGTTTCTGTCCTGCGGTAAACTGCTGATCAATCTCTTTCCGTCCTCTCCTTTCCAGTGAGCGAGTGTGAGGCGTCTGCCATGCTTCCTCTGGAGTGCCAGTACCTGAACAAGAGTGCGTTAACCACTCTGGTGGGACCCCTTACACCCCCCGTCAAACATTTCCAGCTGAAGAGGAAGCCCAAGAGTGCAACCCTCAGAGCAGAACTTCTACAAAAATGTAAGTTACTTCAACTAATACACACCGCTTTTTTTATTTTCAAGTATCTGTGGCTTTTGGCATATTTGTACATAACATTGTGTACAAGATCAAATATTGTGAATTTGTCGATTATTTGTTTATGTTTGTTCACAGTTTAACTGTCCCAACGAGGTAGCTGGAACTGTGCATTATATTATTTCTGTTGTATATTCTTTTCTGTTTTATTCTAGCCACAGAGACAGCCCAACAGCTAAAAAAGACAGCCGGAGTGCCTTTTCACGCCAAAGGGAGAGGACTGGTCAAAAAGATTGACACTACTAGTGAGTTGAAGATTAATAAATGCACCCACATGTCTGCTTTTTCAGTGCTTTAAAAAAAGTACCATCATAACGTTCATTTTTATCAGTCAAAAAGTCGTACATTAATGTATCACTTATTCCAAATGATAGCCAAGAAACGTTTTATCTGCCTTCTGTTGGTGATACATGTGTCAATATTTGCATTACAGCTCCTCTCAAGGGGATTCCCAAGGCCCCATTCCGCAGTCCCACTGCCCCCAGTATGTTCAGCCCTCCCAGTAACCGCACGCCTATTGCTCCTGCACGGACGCCCCTGCGTAAGGAGAGGGGGGTCAAGGTAATGTCACATTTCCAAAAATGCTACCAGAAAACTGAATCCTGCTTAATCTTATGCATCATGTCTGTTGCATGTCATTTCCCTCACAATTACCACTTTGCAGTTGTGTTGTATTGTCTTGTTCTTGCTTAATTTGTAAGTTTGAGGTTACATTTTATTTTTTCCCCTCCTTTTTCAGCTGTTAGATATTTCCGAGCTGGATATGGTCGGAGCTGGAAGAGAAGCTAAGAGGAGAAGAAAGACTTTGGGTAATTATATGTCTAGCCCTCCATCAGCCCAAGTTTATCTACACCGTGAATGTATTAGTCGGTATTAATGTTTTCTTCTGCCTTAGAAACGGAGGCCGGAGAGAAAGCAGCCAAAGAAGAAGCAGTGGTGGAAAACACCACACCCGACTACGCTGCCGGTCTGGTCTCTGCACAGGTACCGTGACTCCACGTGTTCACATCACTCAAACATTCTGGATTTCGCCAGTTTCGTCTCAGATTACCCTCTCTGTCTTACTCTGGCTCTATCGTAACAAATGCTGTTTGGTTTTTCAGAAACTGGGGGCGTTAAACGAGAATCCTCTGCCGTCAACCAGCTACCTACCAGCCACACCCAGCATGGTTCCCTCCTCCTCTTACATTCCCAGCTCTGAGGCCCAGCCAGGTTAGACAAGACCACAACGCATTGTAGTGTTGGGTCAAACATAAGTTTCTTTTGCATCCAGGGCTCAGTGCTTTTATAAACTTACTAGTAGTTCACAGAGACAGAGAATACTTCCCTGCAGGCATCAGCAGAGCGTCATGTCAATCTCACATTGTCTTTTCTTCACCAACCTCCTCTAAAGCGAATGCTGGTGGTTCGGGATGGGACACGCTGCAGTCGGCTCGCCAACCGGAGGAGTCTGCAACAGTGGGCGCCGGCGCCACCGCCACCTTACCAGGCCAGTACAAACAGAGGACGCCTATGTACAACGCGAGCAACACGGCCAATCCTGCAACCCCCACGTCTCCCAGCACGCCGGTCTCCACCCCTGCCAGCAACGGGCCCCCGGCAGCTGCTACGGCCAGCCAGCCGGAGACCCCCACCCAGCCTCCCAGCACACCTCAGATCCCCACCCCGACACCAACCCCTATGCCACCACAGCCCCAGCCCAAAAAGAATCTGTCACTCACGGTAAGGGGGAGATGGAGACTTCAGTAATATTGAATCCGTTTCATGTATTTAAGCTCTGTGTTCTCCTCAGTCAGCTAAAGTCTCTGCTGCATGCTGTTTGTGCTCCTCAGAGAGACCAGATGTACGCTGCCCAGGAGATGTTCAAGACGGCCAACAAGGTCACCAGACCAGAGAAGGCCCTGATCCTGGGCTTCATGGCTGGATCCAGAGGTACAGGAGGAATCTTACTAGCTGCCTGATCAAAAAAATAAATAGAACAGCTTTTTCCATCAACAAACCTTTTCAACTTAGTGTTAAAAAAAAAAAAAAAAAACTTTCTCACAATGTCTGTCCCTTACAGAGGGAATGACGCACATTGTTAAAATGGTGCAAGCACAACAAATGTATTTGTCACTATGACTGGTGTTTCCTTCCTTACCCCCTTTTTAATGCATAGTATTTTTGCAAATGAGCCTTGTCATCACAACACATCACAAGGCAAACAGCCTACAGCTCTGAATAGGGACAGAGGTCTTCAGATCTGATTTAAGATAATTGCAATTAGATTCTTTTCGCTGCCATTTTAGGATGGAAAAATAATTTGGAGAAACAACTGCAGGTTGATGTGGTTATATTGTTCTACTAACAGCATTTTAAGATCGGCCTATATCTACGACAGTTGCATGGAAGTGTTAGTGACGTTTGGTGAAGGTGTCTTTATGATTTTCTTCATTGGCTGACCACTCGGGTGCCAAAACTCCTGAGATCCAGCAAGTTTACCGTGGAAATGAGACCAGTTTTGGCAATTATTCCCAGGTAATACATGGATCTTAATTCCCGGTATTCAACCTGGTAAGTTTGCAAATCCTAAAAAAAGTCTAAGTGGTCATTTTAAATGCCTTTTTCGAGGAGTTCATTCAATTAATTTAAATGAAAACCAGTGGCATAAATGCACTACACAGGCATAAATTTACATTAAGTGTCCCTGATGGTTCCTAAACACAACGCACAAACCTGGTAGGGCCAATAATAACCAGTCCGCTTCCTTCTGTCGGTCTTGCAGAGAACCCGTGCCCGGAGCAGGGGGACATCATCCAGATCAAGCTGAGCGAACACACAGAGGTCCTGCCCAAAGCCGACGGCACCGGCAGCACCACCATGCTGGTGGACACAGTCTTCGAAATGAACTACTCCACAGGACAGTGGACCCGCCTCAAGAAATACAAACCCATCACCAATACCTCCTGAGGCGCTTGGCTTGCTCAAAATCACACACCCAAAATTTCTTATCCACTTCGAAAGAACATGTTTACACACTTAAAAGTATTTGCATACACATTTGGGCCAAATCAAGCACTGGGCGGGTGTGAGGTCGTCAAGGAGAGAAAGGTCCTCCCTGTTTCGGCACCGCCAAAATGCAGGACTCTTTGAAGAATATTTCTGTACTTTTTGTTCAGTTGTTTCCCTTAGCCTTTTATTGTTTCAGTTTTTACATCACCTCCGATTCCTGAATGATGCTGTGGTCAGGAGAGGTGAGAGAGTTATACGAGTCTGAGCAGAGGAATTCTTTTCACGGCAGGCACCTTTCAACATTTGTGCTCTGAGGTACAAGCATGTCGCGTGTCTCGAAAGAAGAAAAGACGACGAGCTGTCTGTATTTTTCTGTATGAACGTCACATTTGCAGCTTATCTTCTACCTTTCGGAACAGAATCATGGTTTGTGACAAAACAATGACAGTCATCAAAGAGGTGACCCCAAAAAAAAAGAAGAAAAAAAAAAAAAAAGAGTTCTCAATGCTGTCAAGTTCTGTTTGGAGCCTTCTGGTAAATGTTTTCATCCTTTTTCCAAAGAAGGGAAAACAATAAAGTGACAACAGACTCCAGGTGGGCGTTTCTCATCTTTCTTACTCACTTTTAGCTTCTCTGGAATTTTTCAGTCTTTTTTAAAAATTATTATTTTTTTTAAATTCAAACATGAAGCCAGACATTTAAGCAGGTTTTCAGGGTCTAAATAGTACTAAAGTGTTTTTGAAGTTGAATTCCACTATTTTAACTATTATAGGAAACTACAGTGCACTCACTCTTGTTTACCTTGTATGTTTAAAGGCTCAGCCAAGAAATGGTCACACACATAACCACAGCCTGACATATTTATGTATAATTTTTCATTTAATTCTCAGCAAGAAAGCGGATAAGCATGTTTCCCAAAATGTCAAAATATTCCTTTGAACTAGGAAAATGTGTAATATTAGATTTGAACTCAACACTGACGAACCGTTTTGAAGTTCATATAACTGCCAGGTTAATTCTTTACATTTAAAGAACAAGCATCTGACCTGCTGCAAAAACAGTGTTTTGTTATAAAAATGAAGTTGTAAATGAGAGAAAAGATTCAGACCTTTTTTTTTTTTTATTAAATAAAACTAATGATTTGCAGCAAAAAAGGCACCACAATTAGTGAACTGTTGAGATGCAACATTCACATTACCACGACTAAGGTTTTGTCATACTGTCCAGCATTACTAATGACTAGTTATAAACCCCTTGACACCTCCACGGGTGTTTCATTATTCTGACCTCCTCAGGGATGTGTGAGCATGTCCTGACCACACCTGATTGTCATCTCTCTAGACTAGTTGCACCTGTTCATGCAGGACAAACTTCACCTTTATGATTCTTCAACGTATACGGAGTCAGGTAGTCTATATCCTCAACGTTCCACTTCCTTTGATTGGTCCGTTGCCGGATTTCACTCATTTAGGCCGGATATCCGTTGCCTTGGGCTTCCTTTGTGTTGGCATTTTAAACTCTGGTCGATTTATGAGGATTATGGTTAAACTTTTCTCAGATCTCTGCAAGGTAAATCCAGACAGCTAGCTAGACTATCTCTCCAATCTGAGTTTTCTGTTGCACGACTAAAACAACTTTTGAACGTACGCGTTCCAGCAAAACAAGTTCCTTCCCAAGGCTGTTTCCGTACGGCTCTGTACGCCGCTTAGCGTCGCCCAAGCTTGTGATTGGTTTAGAGAAATGCCAATAAACCAGAACACGTTTGTCTCCTCTCGGAAAAGCTGTGTGGACTAGCCAGACCTTCCTCTGCAGCATTGCGGTGGAGGAAGGTCTGGCAAAGCGAGACTAAGAGTCTGGTAACAAAACTCTCAGCTCCACTAAGCGTGAACCTGAGCAGAAGTCTAATTAGTCAGAACAACAGAAACAACTGTGTGGGTGTGCAGGGCATTTAAAACCTTAGAGCAGTCGTGCTGATGTTTTATGAGTTAACATACAATCAAAGTAATAACACAGTAACAGTAGGTCTACTGCACATGCAGTACACATGTAACTGTACAGGTACAGGTTGCAGCCAGTGCAAAAGTAGGAAGAACTAATTGTTCAAGTTCTATAAAAGGTAGGTATCTGCCCTACACACAGGACTTTGACTGTTTCTGCATACTGGCACCATATCAAAATGTTAACATATTTGATACCCAGTCATGAAAGCCTTGCTTTATGTGTTAATGTGGATGCTCAATTATCACTTGTATACATTTTTATTTAAAGCTGTGTACTAGTCTGTAAATTATAAAATCATGAATGACACTTATTGGAACAACTCATTAGTGCAAAAATAATTTCCACTTGAACATTCAACCGTCTGATTGTGCCTCTTTGTGTACTACAGCAAGCAGCAAGGCAGATAAGAGAGTACCACAATATTCAGTCCAACTGGCTCTAGTCTGGAGTTTTGGTAATGGCTTTCAGCTTGTGAGTGTGGTTTTAGTTGGCCCCGGGCTCCCTCCAGCCTCCGAACGTCTTCTCCAGGTAGAGAGCCATCTCGAGGGTCAGATGATCCTGCAGCTTCCCAGCAACGACCTGCAGACCCAGGGGCAGACCTTCCTCACCCAGACCCAGAGGGCACTGTGTGACCGGCAGCCCGAGGATGTTGATTATACCTGGAGGTGGAGAACGATGAACGGGTGAGTACGTGGAAATAAAAATAAGACTGCAGTTGGGCTGCACGATATAAGGAAAATATCTAATTGCGATTATTTTGACTGATTTTGCGATTGCGATATGATTCACAATATTGGAGGGAATCATAATCGATTAATTATTATTCTCATTTTTGAAATAAAATGATTATAGTGTATATTATCGACTATTGTCCCAAACTAGACAAAGGATTTTTTGGGGCTTTTTCCCTTTTATTACAGAGACAGTGGATAGGCATGAAAGGGGGAGAGAGAGATGGGGGATGACACGCAGCAAAGGGCAGCAGGTCGGATTCGCCGCTGCAGGACTCAGCCAACATGGGGCGAACGCTCTTACTGGGTGAGCTAGAGCCCCCCCCGAAGGCTGACAGTTTTTATGTTTTTATGTTGTGCTTTTGAGACCTTTCTTAGAGGGTTATTCTGCAAAGACATGTTTTTGGGAATAAATGTCTTGTATTCGGGCAGTAAATAAGTATGGAATTATTATTTAAGTAAACACTTCTTTGTGGCCCCTCCAGCTGCAACTTAAGAGCCATTCTACTTCTCAAATCCTGCCAGAGAAAAGTGGTGTGAACCAGTGAACAAACACTGTGAGCAGAGTGCTTTCTCCAGTCTAAACGTTAATAACGAGAAAACTACTACAAATCAATCAAGTTGCAGCTTGTAGAAAGTGTTTGAAGAATGACTTTTGCACTGAACGCTTGAGACTGTTGAAATATGAGGACTGACCTGTGTAGGCGAAATCAAAGGGTCTGAAGAGCGGGTGGTGGTGTTTGGGAGCCACCCGGGGGTGCGAGGGGTAAAGAAAAACACCATCGGTCCCCAGCAGCTCTTCCACTTCCTTCTGCAGCTTCTCCTTCTGCTGGATGATGAAGGGCGAGGGTTTGGACACATGGGTCATCTCCATCAGGGAAAGACCTGCACGCACGCACGCACGCACGCACATTATAAGAAATGTATGTATGTAGTTTTTTTCTTTATTTAATATTGAACACTTCCATAGTATTACAGCTTCATTAGCAACAATGAAACAGACAAATATGAACAAATGAAGACAAAGGAAAACTTATTTAAAAAAAAAAAAAAATGTATGTATGTACAGTATGTATGTATGTATGTATGTTTATATATATATATATATATATATATATATATATATATATATAAATAAATTAATGCTTTTCCCCCCTCTTACCGATAGCAGCCATGGTATGCTCTGATTTTCCCATCATCCATTTCAGCAGCTCCCACAGAGGCCACACGGGTCGACCTGGTTCCCCCATCAGCTCAGAAAATGCCTGAGGAGGCTAAGAGAAGGAAACCCTTTAATAACAGTTATTTTATGATTTTATTTTGTGTGTGTGGGGGGGCTTTTCCGCCTTTAACTGACAGGACAGCTAGGTGAGGAAGGGGGAAGACATACAGGAAATTGTCACAGGTCGGACTTGAACCCTGGACCTCTGCGTCGAGGTATAAACCTCTAAGTACATGTGCGCCTGCTCTACCACTGATCCAACCTGGCCACGTAACGGTTATTGTTTTCTTTCTAAAGGTCACATAAAGTACACCAGGTGTGTACGTTATACTTCAGTGGCCACACTGCTGTGCTGTTCACCATTGACCAGTCAGTCATGCGGTTGCTGTTCTCCGTTTCAACAACTAACCTGTGTTTTTGTCCTTACTGTACTGTGAGCGTGTTATCTCAACATCAGGCTTTCATTTAAAACAAGTAAGAGATTTCTTAGGCCGACTACACATGATCCGCGGCAAAACCGCGAGGTAGGGCACAGAGCAGAGAGGCAAAGCGCAGCGCAGGAATGTTCTGGAATTAGTTGCGCCTTGAAAGGTCAGCGGCAACGAGGTCAAAGTTGAAATAATTTTAGCATTGAGTGCAGCGCTCGGCACAAATCCGTGCGGATGGCGACGCCAAGGGTGCCGCTGCGTCTAGTTGGGCGGCTGTGGAAGGTTGGGGGATCGATCCCCGGCCCTGCAGTTCCATGTCGAAGTGTCCTTTTGGCTTGCTGTGCCATCGGTGTGTGAATGTTTATCTGATGAGCAAGTGGCCCCTTGTACGGCAGCCTTGGCCACAGTGTATGCATGTGTGTGAATGGTGCCTGTAATATGTCAAAGCACTAGGAGTAGTCTTTAAGACTAGAAAAGCGCTATATGAATACAGTCCATTTAGTTGGGCTTTAGTCATGAAGTAACGTAGAAATACACACAAAATATTACAGATTTGATGTCTGAAATGTTGTTTTTAAAATCCACATCCATTAAAAAAGGAAAGCTGGCAGCCAGAATAATCATTGTCACTAAAATCTGTCCTCTGTTAAACCTCAAAGGGTTTTGTGGATACAAGCGTACAGTATTATCATTTATTCTCCTTGTCTGTTAGACTAGTTAAGCAGGTTTCCTCCTGTTTGTGCACAAGACTCATATTTACCACTGCACTGTATTTTATATATATTTGATAGCTTATCACATGTTTTTAAGTAACTAGTAGTAGATATAGCTGTCAGATGAATGCAGAAAAGTAAAAAGCACCGTGTTCACCTCTGAAATGTAGTGAAGTAGAAATATAAAGAAGCATAGCACGTAGCGTGCGTGTGTGTGCTATGCCCTGGCAGCTAAACAGATTAGCAAACCATTTCTGGGCAGCAGACTACAAAAGACGTGTGACTATGACTGGGCCTGCTTTCTTTCACTTTATTAGATAGAGAGTCTTGGCAACAGCATAGTAACTAATGCCTGTTTCCCTCCTGTCTTTCCTGCTTATCTTAATTTTGCTATGAGAAAAACTAATAATTCACAATGTTCTGTACAGACATGCAGGGACACGCTGCTCTGGACCAGATTGTCAGGAGGAACTACCTTTCCCTCTTTGTCAGGAAGGCCCATGTAGGTGTTCCAGATCTGGAAGCTGTAGCGGAGCTCAGGGAAACACACTTCTTGGACTTGCACTCCGAGGTCAGCCTCCAGACGCTCCACCACCTGGAGAACATCACAGAAGGATTTTAATTGTAAAAAAACTTCCTGATAAACCCGGTTCCAGCACTAATGTTGCAACTGTTTGCAGACTAGAGGCGGTCTGCCGAAGTTCAACACACCTTTCTCTGAATGTCCATGAGCTCTTTGCTGACGGGGTATGACAGAGGAAAGCCGCCATCATGAGGGATGGTGAAGAACCGCAGCTTCTTCAGGTCAACCTTTGTATCTAAGGAAAACCTGTGTACATGTGTGAGAAAAAAACAGCCATTTAGACAAACATTAAAGCTGAACCACTGCATCTCAAGGGTTTGATCTTAACACATAACGTCAGGGTGTGGGTGTCTGCTGGACTCTTGGTAAGGCACTTTGGATTATGGTTTAAGTTCTTTGCATTCACCTGATAAAGGTTTTACATTTCTAAATGATATATTTGCATCTAATTTCCCTGTGGAAGAGTGTTTGTAAAGGAAACGTTGAGCCTCATGCAAGAAACACTTGTATGAACAGATTCTTCTTAAGAGAGAATCATGGATCGGTTTGCTTTAGAAAATTTTTTTTTACACTAACTTTATTTCAATTCATTCTCTCGTGTCTGTCACAGTACATCGCTGCTCTTGTTGACACATCGTCACGTTGTTGACAGCTGTTTCAGGTCTCCTAATACGACTACATACACTGCTAAACTTGTCTTAATCTAAACTAATCTTTTTGTCTGCTGATTTCGAACAGCAGGACTTCTTCTTTTGAGCATTTAGTAACATTTTTGTGAAGGAAACCTTTCCAAATAGATGGGAACAGGCAGCTTTATACGGCAATTGTAGGGATACGGATGTGCGTGTGCCTCCTGATGATTGCCACATCTCAACAATTTGATAAAAATATTACAACATCTACTCTTAAAAGGACATGTTGTTCTACCGGCTGCCTGCAAGTAAGCTTCTCATAGCAAGTCTGGAAACATAATAACTGCATAATGCACAAGCAAAGAGAACAATTTATAGAAACCTACTGTGTGTGCTGCATCAGCTAAAAATGTATCTAAGCTCTTACATGTGAGCTTTGGGCCCCGCCATGATCTTGAGCATGGGCAGCAAGTCCTCAGCGTAGCGGCACATGGGACCATTGCCGAGGTACTCCTCATGTCTGCCAGTGCAGGGAGGGTATTGGTTCTCCCAGGACACAACACCTAGAGAAACACATCACAGTCACGGTGAAGCCTCATATATAAATGTGCTCTTTGAACCTGCAATAACCATTTAGGCCATTTAGGGGCGGTGGAAACAAGTTGTAAACACATTGACAACGCGGCTTTTCTCCGGTGCTTAGCACCGCCCAAGACGATTGTGATTGGTTCAAAGAAATGCCAATAAACCAGAACACGTTTTCCTCCCATCCCCGAATGCTATGTGGAGTTTGCCAGACGCAAAGGTCTGGCAAAGCGAGACTAGTCCAAATGTATTCTCTTTGTAGCTCTGTTTTTGGTCTCCACCAACTAGGGATGTTAATAATTAACGGTTTAACCATTAACTGACATTAAGAATTTTGACTGATTATTCAGTTAAACTGTTTAAACAATAGTATTTTTTTTTAAAAGAAGTAATTAAAAACATCTGGTGCATGGTAAAAGAAAAATAGGCTATACAATCTATTTCTTAACTGCTAGTTAAAGTGGCAATTCTGCATTGCCTATTTCTCGCCTCAAATGTTTTCAGAAACATATTTGGGCAAACATTCTCGTTAAACAGTTACCAACTGATCTTTTTTTATACATTTTTACATGTAATTACTCTTACCAGGAGTGGGTTTATGGCCAAATATTCCGTTGAAGAAGCAGGGCATACGGATGCTGCCGCCGATGTCGGAGCCCACGCCGATGACTGAGCCTGCTGCAGCAAGTATACTGCCTTCCCCACCTGAGACAGGCAGAGGGAAGAGGACATAAACAAAGAGAGAAGATACGTTGGTAGGCTTGTATCATGTGGATGCGCCGACAGTTTTGTTGTCATTACTTTGAATTCCTCATGGGGGAGACAGAAACTACACACTAACAGATTTTGATGGTGCAGTTCCCCTTTAAGGAACCAGGGCCAGAGCCTCAGTGTTTGTGTCTGCAGTGTACTGTAATATGATCATCATGCAACACCAGGGCTATTCCTGGAGACAATTAGCTGATGCTTCTTGACTCTGAACCTAAAGCCAACAACAGCGCACGATTCCCTTCCCTAAAAAAAGAGAAGTCGATCCTTCAACTCACCATTCGGTTATCAAAAGTTAAACCAACAGTGTCTAACCTGAACTCCCTCCTGGTATCCTCTCCAGGTCATACGGGTTGTTGGTGATGCCGTAGAGATGGTTGTGGGACTCAAACCACATACACAGCTCACTGGTGTTGGTGAGGCCGATCGGGATGGCCCCCGCTCTCTTCAGCAGGGCCACCAGAGGAGCGTCCACGGTGGCCACAACTCCTCGCCTGGAGACCACACCGGAAGTGTAGGGCATGCCTGCAGGTGGGAAATGTGCCAAAATGCTTAACTACAGCATGGAATAAACTAAAGAATCAAAATCAAAAATCTTACATACATTTAATAATTACATCTATTTACCTGTATGTTTGAACTATTCAAGTAGTGGTATGTGGGTGCAACTATATTGCACATATCTGCATATCTGTACATGTTGTTGATACACTGTTCATATTACATAGCCATATTTATGTATTCTGCTCTTATAACACTGTAATATATTTATTATTTTTTGCACTTCTGGTTGGATCCAAACTGCATTTCGCTGTCTTTGTACTTGTACACTGCACAATGACAATAAAGTTGAATCTAATCTAATCAATTTTTTAATTAATTTAATTTTAATTAATTAATCTATCAAATGTTGACTCAAATACGGGTTATTAGATGTATGTAATCAAAGTAAAGTGGCTGGTTTCAAGTGGCTGACTGGAGGTTGGACTTCTGGTAGTTACCCTGGAGGGCGAAGAACTCTTTGACAGAGAGTGGGACTCCCAGTAAAGGCAGTCGGTCCTCCAGCACCTCCTCTCCTCCAGTTTCCTCCTCAATCAGCTTGTCGACCTGGGTCGCCTCCTGGAGGGCAGCATCGAACCTGGACGGAGAGATAAATCAATTATTTGACCCAATTCTGTTTAATTCCTGATTTAAAAATCTTGATTTCAAACGTATAGCCTACATCATAGTGGAAGCTGTATACCCTTTGTCTAATTATATCATTTTCAGTAACATATTTCAGATTTTCAGTTTCAGCTTGTTAAACGATTATATCAAATTTGACAGATGATAGCACGGGTACATTTTGTACAGGAGTAAAGTTAAAACAGGAAAATGGCAGCATTATAAATAATTAACAATTTAGCTCCTAACACCCACAAGTGTTGCATCTAAAGCACAATAAACATAAAAAGGTAAAAGTATCAGATAAGGAAGAATGATTCTTTCTTACCTGTCTTTTGTAACTGCGTTCACAAAAGGGTTGACTTCTTGGATCCTGTCAATGTAAGCCCGCACCACCTCTACACTTGACACCTGCAGAAACACTTTAGTTAGGTACATGTAAGTCACAGAACAGAAAAACATGTCACACTGTCAGACTTAGATTAAATGATCGCAGTGCATTCTTCCAGGTGAAATGTGAAACAGGTTTGTCCTAAAAACGGGGACAGGGAGGTGAACTTTCTTGGCTTTTATATTCTTCTGCTAACATAATAATGGGCGTGGACATACAGTAGGGCTGCAGTTATTTTCATTATACATTACTAAACTGGTTTTCTCAATTCACCTATTAAGCATTCTGTTTATAATATTGAAAAAAACAACGGTGAATTGGGGTAATAATCTATTATCAAAATAGTTGACCAATTGATTAACTAGTTGTTTCAGCTATACATAAAAACAACCTGCAATCTAGCCTTACAATGAATACAAGATTTCCGAAGTTGTAGGATTGATATTATGGTGTTTCATGGTGCCTCTCCAGTATACTGTGGATGCCTTACAATGTAATGTATACAAACACACAAAACGTCCAGCCCATACCTGTCTGATGCTGTCACAATAAATTAAAATGCCTCATAAATTTAATTTTAAATTCATTTAATTTAATCCTCATAATTTCATTCTGCAAAGTGTACTTGGGTTTCATGAAAGGCGCTATATAAATACATATTATTATTATTATTATTATTATTATTATTATAAAAGGCTACAGGGACAATACAGAACAGCTGCTTCACTCTATATTGTGTAGCTATATGACAAAAAGCACAGGTGTATTACACAGGTGCTACTGTCGCATTATAAAGACTTTTAGGCTTGGAAAGAAAATAAAACCGTTGGGGAAAGATCCTTAAAGAGTGGAGAAGAATCTACTGATAACCAGATGTTGAGATAGCTGACTGCTAATTTAACTTTTGTGAGTCTAAACAAACATTAAGATTACATTTTTACGTAAGAAGTGACTATTTCATTATAACCGTGAAGTCACGCTAAATCTGTTTTTTTCAGGCAGCGATTGTCTTGGAGTTTGACCGTGTACACACCTCTTTTCTCCGGATCTTCTTGGCGAGCTGCGTCGCTGACACGAGCAGCAGAGGGTTGCTGATGGGCGGGAGCTTCTTCCCGGACATAACGGGTCTCCGAGGGGACAAGAGCCGAAACAGCGTAAAGAGGACTCCAATGACCGCCTTGAAGAGCCATACCTGAGCCTTTTCCAGAAGGCTCAGTGGTGCCATGTTTCCGCCGCGGGGAGAGGACGGAGGGTCAGCGGTTGTTCGGCCGTGGTCACGGCGATTCTGTTGCCCAGTACGACGACTCCTTCTAGCAAGATGATTATCAGGCGACACAGAACTCCTCCTAGCAAACAGCGGCTGAAGATATACCTGCTATATCAAGTTAGCACAGGTTAGTGAGGCTAGAACCGGAAATTGTTCTTTTGCTTCGTTTTTCGTTTCGTTCTAACCGTTCTCTTAATACATCCATGGTTCTAACGTTATAAAGCCTAACGCCTACGTATCTACTAACACAGTAGACCTTTATCTCAAATACAAACTATAACATTTATGGAAAACAAAAACAGAAATATGTTTGTATGTAAACCCTACACATTTATTTAGTATTTGCAATTTTACATTTAAGTTGACTTTGTTTTGTAGCTATACCATATTGATTGTAATGCTGATTGTTAAAAGGACTGGAATTGTCACTATTTTACAGTGAACTTTTACAAAAACTGGAACTGAAATAAAAATGTTAACTCAACGTCCACTTAATTGTTGTTTTTTTCCAGGGCTTTCAAGCACATCTCACAATCTCTATCAGTGGATGGAACTTGTTCAGTTGTCATGGAGATGATCTGCTAATGAAGACCATGGGATTGCTTGAAAGATCCCGGAAAACCCTAGTAAGTAGACCTTAAATTAAGATTTTCAATTATTTATTTGTTTATTTATTGGTCATACTAGCCTACTATTTCCATGGTTCACAATAAACCTTCAAACTAAATCTAAAATGGTATGCTTTAAAAAGACTATGAAATATGGGCGCCTGGGTGGATCGCCTGTTGGAGCGTGCGCACCTGTGCAAAAGGCACGGTCCTCGACGCGGCTGCCGCGAGTTCGGTTTCGGCCTGCGGCCCTTTGCTGCGTGTCGTTCCCCTTCTCTCCCCCCTTTCATGTCTGAGCTGTCCTGTCACAAGTAAAGGGCTAAATCTTTTTTTTTTAAAAAGACTGAAATATTTTTTATTTTGAAAATGATGACGGATACATAATTGATTCTGGCGAGCTTGACAATGACCTAAATCGGCCTCCGAGGGGAAGTTGAAACTATGGGTTAAGTGTGTGGTTGTTTGAATAGCTCTATTATGCAAAGGCATTCACAGTCAAAGTCAGTCATTTATTACTAAACAATGTAACAGTAAATTCGCAGCTAGAATTAACTTCATACAGACCTGAACTGACCTCACTGCTAAGAATAGGTGTGACTCTTCACCAAAAAACTCACATTAATCATTTAACTGTGTAGCTCTGTTTTCTTCTGCTGGTCTAAATCAGTCGTGAAAAGTATAACTGAGAACATTTACTCAAGTACTGTAGGCTACTAAAGTAGGTACAATTTTACTCTGTACTTCTCTGAGAAACTCCAACAACAGTTCTCAGTTAAAATCTGCTTCTGTCTGGCGGGGCCTCAGACAGATCACCACAGATATAGAACAGATTGTTCTACAACCCCAAATCAGAAAAAGTTGGGACAGTATGGAAAACACAAATAAAAAAGAAAGTAGTGATTTCTAAATGTACTTTGACTTGTATTTCATTGCAGACAATGTGAACACAAAATATTTCATGTTTTGTCTGGTCAACTTAATTTCATTTGTAAATATACATCCTTTCCTGTCATTCAGACCTGCAACACATTCCAAAAAAGGTTGGGACAGGAGCAATTTAGGGCTAGTAATCAGGTAAATTGGTTAAATAATGATGTGATTTGAAACAGGTGATGTCAACAGGTGATTGTAATTATGATTTGGTACAAAAGCAGCATCCAAGAAAGGTCTAGTCCTTTAGGAGCAAAGCTGGGCCAAGGATCGCCAGTTTGCCAACAAATACGTGAGAAAATTATTGAAATGTTTAAAAACAATGTTCCTCAAAGAAAGATAGGAAGACATTTGCTTATTTCACCTTCAACAGTGCATAACATAATTAAAAGATTCAAAGAATGAGGAGGAATTTCAGTGCGTAAAGGACAAGGGCGCAAGCCTAAGCTGAACAACCGTGATCTCTGATCCTTCAGGCAGCACTGCATCAAGAATCGTCATTCATCTATAAGCGATATCACCACATGGGCTCAGGACTACTTTGGCAAACCTTTGTCAAGTACCACAATACGTAGTTACAGCCACAAATGCCAGTTAAAACTGTACTGTGCCAAAAGGAAGCCCTATGTTAACAGTGTCCAGAAGCGCTGTCGACTTCTCTGGGCTCGGAGGCATCTGGGATGGACCATCACACAGTGGAAACGTGTACTGTGGTCAGATGAATCAGTATTTCAGGTATTTTTTGGGAGAAATGGATGCCATGTGCTCCAGACCAAAGAAGAAAAGGATCATCCAGACTGTTACCAGCAAAATGTCCAAAATCCAGGGTCTGTCATGGTATGATGTTGTGTCAGTGCCCTTGGCAAAGGTAACTTGCACTTCTGTGATGGCACCATTAATGCTGAAAAGTACATAGAGATTTTGGAGCACAATATGCTGCCTTCAAGAAGACATCTTTTCCAGGGACGTCCATGCATATTTCAACAAGATAATGCAAAACCACATTCTGCACACATTACAAAGTCCTGGCTGCGGAGGAAGAGGATACGGGTACTTGACTGGCCTGCCTGCAGTCCCGACCTGTCTCCAATAGAGAATGTATGGCGCATTTTGAAGCGCAAAATGCAACAACGAAGACCCCGTACTGTTGCCCACCTTAAGACTTGTTTGCAGCAAGAATGGGACAAAATTACACTTGAAACACTTCATCACTTGGTGTCTTCAGTCCCTAAACGTCTTTTAAGTGTTGTGAAAAGGAATGGCAACATTACAAAGTGGTAAATGCTTTACTGTTCCAACTTTTTTTGAAATGTGTTGCAAGAACCAAAATAGGAATTTTGTTTATTTGAAAAAAAAAACAATAAAAATCATGAGGAACACATTAAATTATGTTCTGTTGTATTGTCTGCAATGAAATACAAGTCAAAGTACATTTAGAAATCACTAGTTTCTTTTTTTTATTTGTGTTTCCCATACTGTCCCAACTTTTTCTGATTTGGGGTTGTATATCTATAGAAAAGATTGATCTATATGCAGATTGCAAACTACAAGCCAAAAGCCCCCCACTCCATCAACGAGCTGCGCCTGGCAAACAACCTCAACAACCTACTGTCGTTTTGAAAGACCATGGAGTCCTGATACCACCCCCCGTGATTCCATTCACCAGCTCCAGCCCTCCTGCCCCACCTCAGCAGGGGCCAGGGCCTGTTCATCACTGGCCACCCAAGAGCCCCCCTCCCCCCTCCACAACAACAGCCCTCTCCACCCAGGAGAGATAAGTTAACAGGCTGTTCCAAAAACAAAACCTGAAGTGGTGCAGTGGCGCTGATCAGCTGTCTCCAGTGTTCACAGACATCTTTAACCCCTCACTGGAAACATGAAATGTACCAGCCTGCTTCAAGTCCTCCACCATCATCCTTGTCCCCAAGAAAACAAGGATCACAGGACTGAATGACTACAGACCTGTCGCTCTGACCTATGTGGTTATGAAGTCTTTTGAGCGCCTTGTTCTGTCTCACCTCAAATCTCTCACAGAACCAGTCTTGGAACCCCTGCAGTTTGCCTACAGAGCCAACAGGTCTGTAGACTCTTCATTTCATCCTCGGGCACCTACACTTCTCAGGAACCTACGCCAGGATCCTGTTAGTGGACTTCAGCTCTGCCTTCAACACCATCCTCCCGGCCTTGCTGCAGGACAAGCTCTCCCAGCTGCACGTTGCTGACTCCACTTGCAGGTGGGTCACAGACTTTCTCTCTGACAGGAAGCAGTGCGTGAACTGGGGAAACACATCTCAGACTCAACGACCATCAGCACCGGTTCCCCCCAAGGCTGCGTCCTTTCCCCTCTGCTCTTCCCCCTGTACACCAACAACTGCACCTCCAGTCACCAGTCCGTCAAGCTCCTGAAGTTCGCAAGACGACACCACCCTCATTGGACTCATCTCTGGTGGGGATGAGTCCGCCTACAGGTGGGAGATTGACCACCTGGTGACCTGGTGCAGTCAGAACAACCTGGAGCTAAACGCTCTAAAGACAGTGGAGATGGTTGTGGATTTCCAGAAGGAAGCAGTCCCACCTGCCCCCATCACCCCGGGTGACTCCCCAGTCAACATTGTGAAGTCCTTCCGCTTCCTGGGCTCCATCATATCTTAGGACCTCATCAAAAAGGCCCTAAAAACTACACTTTGCATTAACCTACATCCTGGACTATACACCTGCCCATTGCACATACTATATATCCTAAACTTTTTGCACATTCTGCACTAAACCATTCAGCCTCTTTTTTTCTTATGTTAAACTGATATTTTGTAGATATTTGTTTCTTGTTTATTTCATATTAATGTTTAATATGTTTATGTATGCACCAACCACCAAGGGAAATTCCTTGTAAGTGTTACTTACTTGGCAATAAATCCATGTCTGATTCTGAGGTACTTGTACTTACATTCTACTGTTATACTGTTTACTGCATTTCAGAGGCAAATATTGTACTTTTTAATCCACTACATTTATTTGACACTTATAGTTACTATTATCCCAATTATATAATATAATTATATAATATACATTATTCTGAAATGGGTCATTTGACTAAATATTAGAATAGAGTATTTCTTGTTGCACACAGACCCATAGAATGTAATACACAGACCAAATAGGCACCAATGAAGTAACTGTCTGTCAACACTAGAGGGCAGCATTGCTAAAGGCTGTAATGATCCCACTTTTATTTTTATTAACCAAGCAGAGCACATAGCAAAAAGAAAAGAATTGCCTCTGCAATGCAGGTCAGTGGGTTAGTGGAGAATCCATACTGTCTGCTGCTGCTGCTGCTGTGTTACACTGCACCACCAACTCAATCAGCACAATGCACAGGCCTGACAAATGAAAATTCTATTATTTAACCATTTGAAAGACTGCTTGTGAAACTTTATTAAAAACGGCATTTGATAACATCTTATCAGTGCATGTTCTTGCATTTTATCCAATACATAATAACGTTCTGTACTTAAATACAAATCCGAGGTACTTGAATATTTCCATTTTATGTGACTCCTGACTTCTACTCAGCTACATTTTAGTAATAAATACTTATTAGGCTACGTTTTACTCCAATACATTTATCCGACAGCTATACTAATAGTAGCTTTATGGCATTTATATGTTAGAGAATAGTTCCTGTCTTTTCTTTAAATTTAAAAAAGCAGCTACATTGGCCTAATAAGTGTAATCTAATGAGAGGAGGGTTTGTGCATTTATCATATTGGTTGAAAACTTCATATTAGGGCTTGACTGTGTGCAGTAAAAGAAATATGAAATCAATAATATCCACAGAATGGCAGCAACACCCTGCTGAGCTATTTATTGATTGTCTTTTTTCAGGAGCGACCTTATTTCACGGCCTGTTTTGAGATTGAGATGACGCTCAGGGGCAGGACGTTTTTACCATGATGAGGTGAGTTCACTTTAAATTCTGTCAACTGAAGGAAGTGCATGTTTATCTGTAACCTTTTGCACACACACCTTCAACCTGTGAATCCATTAACACACCACTGAGTAGGCAATACTTTATCTTCAGCAGATTAACTGCATTTTCTGTTGACAAAATGAAGTGATGGCCACAGAATTAAAAGATAAATACTCCTTGTGTGTGTGTGTCCCCACACACACACACAAGGAGTATTTATATAACATGTAACATATCACAGTCCCAGCCGAGTGGAGAGAAACGGATCATTCCTTACCTGTTAGGTGAAACCTGAGGCTCAGAAAACTACCGGGCATGTAGAGACAAGAGGGAAGACCAGAGAAAACACACAATTTGCAGTGTTTGTATCCTTGTGTGAAGCTGCAGGACAAATGCTGCTGTCTGGGAAAGTGCATAAAGCAAATGTACCTGCACTTAATTGCCCATTAAAGATTATGTAGTGTCTTTAGCATGTGCTCTGGCTTGTTTTATGGTAACCGTAAAGCCTTTGTGAATGCATGCCTTTAGGGTAAAATGATACAGGGTCAGTGAACAACAGAGGATGGCTTCTGGCTCTTTTGTATTGATTTCGATCTTCATTCCTGTCACTGTTGTCCTGGGATAATACGCCACATGTCATCTACCTACTGTATAGCTCATTATTTTGACTCTCATATTGTAGAAAAAACTGATCATTTTGTACTCTTTTGTCCTTGGAAACACTTACAAACACAAAACCAAATTGGTCACATATTATCCAGGCATGTAATTATCCTAATGAGATAACAGGCACAAATCCTCCCT